>PVIU01012083.1:17557-61743 GCA_004026605.1 Ondatra zibethicus | reverse complement strand
GATAGATAGATAGATAGATAGATAGATAGATAGATAGATAGATAGATAGATAGATAGATAGATAGATAGATAGATAGATAGATGGATGGGTAGATAGATAGATAGATAGATAGATAGATAGATAGATAGATAGATAGATAGATAGATAGATAGATGGATGGATAGATAGATAGAGATAATAGCTAAATGGAAGGTAGATAGTATATCTTAACCAAAAATGGGAAGCACATAAGAGCCCAGGTTGTCTTTTCATGCATTATAAGTTGGATAATGTCATCTCACAATGTGGAACTTCTATTTATCAAAAACACCACTGAAAAAGTGAAAAAAACAAGCTACAGAAGAAATATATATATAAAACAAAAGACTTCTATCCAGAATATATAAACATTTCTACTAATCAATAACGAAATGGTTGATAATCCAATATAAAAAATGAGCAAAAGATCTGAAAAGAAATTTCAGAGGACTATATAGATCGCCAACAAACAACAGAAAGGCATTTAACATTGTTATTGATCAGGAAATGCTAATTAAAACACAAGTACATGACAGTATTCCTCTATCAGCAGAATTAAACCACTGACATCCAGAATAAAGGGTGTAGAATAACCAGAATGTTCCTTGCATTGCTGGTGGGAATTTAATCATATTCAACTACATTGAAAAGCTACTTGTTAATACCTATTAAAGTGAGACACATGCCCAGCTGATACCTCAGGGCCTCTGTCTCTAGTTATGTACCCAAGCAAGATGAATGCATGTTTACCATGTGACATGGACTAGTGTGTTCACAGCAATCTCATTGTGAAAAATCACAGCTGAAAAACAACTGAATGTCCCTCAACAGAAAATAAGTTGTAGCATGCTCCTGTCATGGAACACTACACAGGATGGGAAGAATAATCCAGAAAAGGATGAAGGATTCCAAAGCCATTAGCTAGAGCGATGGCTCCCTCCCTGTGTGTACCAACCTGGAAGAGTAGGTACGATGAGGGTGCTGAAAAGGCATGGTCCTTTCTTCTTTGTGACAGTCTTAGGAGCATGTCCATAAGTAAAGTTCAAGCTCACACCACGCATCTCCCATGCAGTCCCTGGATCCTTGGAAGGCGTATGCCAAAGCCCATTACTCTTCTTCTCAAACCGTAAGTGGTTCCTGTCTCACTCAGAGTTGAATCACAATGAGTTGCCTTTGCACATTCTGCTGTTCTCCTTTATTCTGTCTTGTTTGGCTTTTGTCTTGCTTTCGTGGCTACCATTAATGTTCACCTCTACAAGGCACTACCCTGAATAGTCCCTTAGCCTGGGATGTGCCTGCCTCTCTCCCAAAGATATAAAGCTTCCTCTCCCCTCCTTCAATGCCATATACTCACTTGGGTTCCACCCTAATTTCAAAGCTTTTAAAGTGGTAAAGTCCTCCATTAATTTCTCCCCCCCCCCCGTGTGTGTGTGTGTGTGTGTGTGTGTGTGTGTGCACATGTACAAGTACACTTTTGTTGGAAAGAGTTACATTCAGACTGAATATCCTGAAGTAAGAAAGAAACTGGGCTTCTGTGAATCATCAAGAAACAGCAAAGTACTAAGACAATGAAAAAAACCTGTTTAACTGGGTTGGTTTTTAGTATAGAAAATTCTCTCACATTCTTACATTCCTACTCCTTTAGTCTTAAGCAAATATTTAGAATGTCCTGAGACTTTTAAAATGTGGCCTTTGGGGGAAGCTTGGGAAATCAGCAGGATGTGGGAAAGTATGACAACATCCCTAACAGTGTCTGTGTGTGTGTGTGTGCATGTGTTCATGTGCATGCATGTTCATCCAGGAGAGAAGGCAAGAATTAAAAGTAATGATGGGGTGGGTGAAATGGGCCAAATAAAAGGAAAATTAATGAAGCTTTCCTTTGCTTGTCCTTATATTGACCCCAGTGAGGTTTTTGATCCTCCTTCAGGCTAAAGAAATAATCTTAGTTAGGTGAGAATGAAGCCCTAGATCAAAGGAGAAGAACAAGAGTGAATCAGGACTCACAATCGAGACTTAAAGGTTGAAATTTCCTAGAGCAGCCATTAGCTATGGGTTGTGGTGGTGAGTTCCTGGAAAAGGACCCTGCAATCCCACTGTGGCTAAGTCCCTGGAAGTTCATTCTTGTAATAAGTCTTGCACACTATGTTCCTGGTCCTGTTTAATGGACTAGACATGCTTGGAAACCATCTGCAAAGAAAGGCCCGCTTAGTGAACTCTTCAACTCCTGTCACCAATTAACTAGCACATTTGATTGGCACTTATGGGTTTTAAGAATGACATGCTACATGAATAGTTTCGCTTTCACCAACTTCTTGAGTGACAGTTGGTAGAGTAACCCTACCAACTGGATCACATGACCTAACAGTTCTAAAATGATGACGGCATCTCTAGTGGGAAAAGATGCTGGAAGGAGTATAGGACCAACTTCAGAAGGAAACCCTACCACTGTGACTTTCTAGGGTAGAGCCAGCACACACCACCTGCAGCAGGGGATTACTGGACACTAGTCCCAAAGCAGATCTCTATGAGGCAGAGACAAAACACAATGCTTAAGAGCTTTGTCGGCTTAAATGTACCCAACTAAATTTCCTGTCTACAAGGAAATCATTGTCGTCCAATATTGTGGCAAATATGGCTTCCAATTGCCACCTTGTGAGATATTCCTAGGAAAATCCTCCCATACCTCCTATGCCCAGGGATCAGCCTACTACCCACCATCACCTCCTTTCATCTGATGACCAAATATGCAGGCCTTGGTGCCAAACTGGCCAGTCCGAGGGGGCTGGAGGGCAGGAACAAGTGCTAAGCTGGGAACTATAGCTGTGAGTTCTCCATAGGATACATGTAAGCAAAGAATAGCATTTCCCCAGCATCCTTCATCTGGGTTTTCCAGCCCTCTGAACAGCGTCACCATCTCACCTACACTGACTGTGTTCTAAGGATGAAATTTTAGAGTCTGATAGTGGCACACTTCAATTTCAAATGCTGTTGCTATTTTTTTTTATTGTGTGGTTGGCTTTATAAGCAAAATAAGAAAAATACATTTTAAACACACTTTTCAAATTCAACATAATATAGATGTATGTGTGGTGGTTTGAATGAAAATGGCCCCATAAGCTCATAGGGAGTGGCACTATTAGGAGGTATAGTTTTGTTGGAGGAAGTGAGTCATTGGGGTGGGCTTTGAGGTTTCAAATTTTTAAGCCAAGCCCAGTCTCTCTCTCTCTCTTCCTGCTGCCTGCTGGTCTGGATATAGAACTCTTAGCTCCTTTTCTACCACCATGCCTGCCTGAGTGCCTCCATGCTTCCCATCATGATGACGATGGACTAAATACCTGAACTGTAAGTCAGTCCTAGTTAAATGTTTTCCTTTATATATGTGTCATAGTCATAGTCATGGTGTCTTTTCACAGCAATAGGACATTGACTATGTATACATACACACACACATATACATACATATGTATGTATGTATACATATCTGCACACACATGAGACTTTCCTCTGAAAATACATTTATGGACAGATCTCGAATGAATAAAGATTTTATATGGAAAAAACTTACGATTTTTCATATATATATGTGTGTGTAACTAAAATAAATTTTCTTTCTCAAATTTGAAACACTTAACTCTAATTCATGAAAACAGATCCACATAAATGCAAATAAAACATGTAAACATCATGGGTGACATGGAACTGACAGGAGTTTTACAAGGGAGAAGCATCTCAAACAAAGAGTGTCAGAATCTGTGTTCATTTTTTCATCCCTCCAAACTGAGGAGGAAGGCTGGTTGTTGATATAGAGGTCATTAGATAGAGCAGTCTGGCCTTGAGCACATAGAACTCTACCTGCCTCTGCCCTGCCTTGTCAGAGGAGAGCCTTGCACCACAACACCCGACAGAAGAAGAACTTTTTGTCAGAAAGAGAATGGAGTTTCCAAGTATAAGAGTTCAAGTGAACTCAGGAGAAAGAGAACCTGATTAAAAACAAAACAAAAGCAGAACTTTCTGGTTTTTTAAGCCGTCACCCCCAGTCCTGAGTCACCCCTGGACTAACATTATTCTTCTTGTCTTCCCATATGTGTGCGTCTCAAATGTATTGATTTTTTTTTGTGAATGCCTGTAGAGTTATTTTTTAATCCATTTTAATTTTCTAACTCTGCTGAAGAGGCAAGTAAGAGAAGGACTCAAATACTTCCCAATAATTTTACATTTAAGTTAGGTTTTCTTTTCCCACGGACAGTCGAGCCATCCTAATGACTGTAGATGGCATGGCTGCCTCTCTGTGTTTCCTGAAACAAAACATAAAGTTATTTCCACAAAAAGCCTATTTTTGTGGGGCTTGGAGGAGAAAGTGTTTTTCATTCTTTTGAGGAATCCATAGCTTTTACCAAATTTCAAAGAAAGCCAAGATGCCTCTGCCCCACCTCTAGACCCAAAATCTCAAAAACAAACAGATCTTCTTGAATGCAGACAGTTTGGGGAGGAATCTCAGTACAATCAGAAATTTGCCCAGGCATTAGGGAAGGGTTCTGAGGAGCCCTACAGCCGGCACCAAGAACCCACTGTGTTTAAGGCCTGATCCAAGGCATACCAATCAGAACTGGCACCAGCTACAGTGGGGCAGAATCAGACCTGATGTGGAAAAACCCAGTGCTTTTCCTTTGTGTGAGTTCAGGTTGCCTGCTGCAGGACAGTTTCCCAGGATGGATGACTCATCAGTCAGCTAGAGAGGTACATGGGAAGAGAAGGAGCTCCAGAGGAAGTTCCTTTTCTCCACATCAGTCTGCAGAAGAGCAGGAGCTGGCTTCTCTCTGAAGAAGAGCAACATCTGGGGCCTTTTCCCTACTATATGGCTGTGCCTCCTCCTGTAGAAAGCACAGCATCCTTATCACTGCCTTGCACGTACACTTTCTTCACTGGCTTGAGGGATCTGCCAGCTTGGCTCCGCAGGCCTTGGTGTAAGCAGCTAGTCAGGGGCACAGCCAGGGTTTCATAGGTGCTTAGGTTAGAGCCAAATAGCCCTTTTGGTCCCCAAAAACTGACACTAGCGTGTGTTTTGGGACACAAATCTGCCCTTAAGACATCAACTTTCCATTCTAAGGATTATCACAGGTCCATTGTGAGCAAAGGGAGCAGGGAGAGGAATCTTAGTTTCCCTAGTTGTGGAGACCTGCCCCGTAATTCCCAGGTCAGCCTCTTAGGAGCGAAGGTGCCATTCCTTCCTCAGTCAGTGTCCCTCATGCAGCACTGCGGTTCCTGATCAGGAGTGGTGACGTAGGGATTTAAGGAACAAGATGACACTCCCTCTTCTTTAAGTTCCCTAAAAGAGTTGCACAGACCTACCTGGTGGTACACACCTTTAATCCCAATGCCTGGGAGGCAGAGGCTGACAGACCTCTGTGAGTTCAAGGTGTGGTGGCACATACCTTTAATCTCAGCACTGGGGAGGCAGAGACAGGCGGATATCTGTGAGTTCAAGGACAGCCTGGTCTACAGAGTGAGTTCCAGGAAAAAGATACACAGAAACCCTGTCTCAAAAAGCCAAAAATAAGAGTTTAAAATAAAGCCACATAAAGATGGAAAACACACAGAGAATCTGGATACTGTATGTTACTATGCTGTCTTTGAATTGTTTGAATGCTGAGGAAGGAGCAACAGCTGCTAAAAGATATTTGCTTATAAATGCTGCTAAATTAATCCAAGATAGGTATTTTGAAAATACCTTGACTTCAAAATTGAAGTCAAAAGATATGTTACTTTGGAGAAGAGATTTTGCTTTTGTTTCCACAGGAAATGAGAGACTATGGATTCATTCTGAGTTAAGAAAAATCAGGTTTGATCAAGGAAGACCATCTGAGAAATCTCCAGTAGGAACAGATGGCCCAGATGTCTGAACTCTACATCCAGAAGAGATTCAAGATGCTGTCTAAGATGATCAAGCCTCACAGGATACTCCTATCAGGACTTGATCATAACTCTAAATTTTCTTTAGGTCCTCATAAGATTATCAGGGCCCCAAGCAGCCAGAAGTAACCTGGAATACTATGCTCACATTTCCAAAAAATGGACTATGGATATTTTCCTTTGTTTAAAAAAAAAAGAGGGGGAAGTGGTGCAGGAGAATTGTCTGTATTCTGTCAGTTATATTTTAAATAAACACGGATTGGCTGATAGCCAGGCAGGAAGTATAGATGAGAAAACCAGACAGGAAGTAGAGGTGGGGCAATGAGAACAGGAGTATTCTGGAAAGGAGGAAGCCCATTCCTCCACAGTCCTGCCCAGACTACAGAAGAAGCAGGATGTGACCTGCCCCACTGAAAAAGGTACTGAGCCATGTGGCTAACATAGATAAGGATAATGGGTTAATATACATTATAAGAGCTAATATGAAGCCTGAGCTAATGGGCCAATCAGTTTTATAATTTATGTAGACCTTCTGTGTGATTCTTTGGGACCTAATGACTGTGGGACCTGGTGGGAGGACAGAAACCAACCAGGCCCTCATGTTACAGACCTAAATGATGGATGCCAATCGCACACTTAGTAAACTATTTTCCAATGGTAACCACACACAAAACCAAAATACGTACCATGTACCAGGAAATAATCTTCAAAATCTAAATGTATTATTTACACAATGAGCCAAAGTGTTTGAAGCTGGGACTGACTGAGAAAATCACTCCAGGTGACGTTCCCATCTTACTTAAGAAGCTCTGATCTCACTCTCTACATCGGTTTAATGTAATTACAGTGGATTAGTTAACATTCTTCAGACTCATTTTTCTGTGTAAAATGAGAAGTTCAAGCCCTTGCTCTCTGAAAGCCCTCCCAGGATGAGCGTTCTCTATCTGCTCTCACCCCAGTTGACAGAGATCTGAAGCTTTTCCTGCGCTATCTGCCGTAGGATTTCTGCCCAACTCTCTACCATTCTGTTTGCTACCTACAATTTACGCATTCTTCATAATATTAGGTTTCTTGTCAGAGGCTGCGAGATTATCATCTGTAGCCCTCTACTTGATACCAATCTCCCATGGGAAGCTAAAGATGTTCATGCAAAACCACCTTTGGGAGTTATGGGCTTCTGTGTGGTAGAGTACTTGGCTGGTATAGATGGAGCTATGGCTTCAGTCTCTGGTAGCTCTGGGCAGGTCCTCTTCTCAGCGCTGGTCAATGTTCCTGTTCTCATGACCCTCATTCTTGGGGGCAGGAGGAGCACTGTGAGGATTTACAACTTCTGCATTGGTGTGGGATACAGCTCAGCGGTAGAGGACTTACCTAGCGTATATAAATTTCTGGGATTGCTCCCCCCCACCACATGAACAATACTACCATAATGAAAACACCACACAGACTGGGGGAAGTCATTTGTAGTGTACCCAGAAAAGGGTTCGTAGTCAGATTCCCTAATGAGTTCCTACAAACAACTAAGGGGAAAAATGTCAGTGCACAGAAAGAGGTGAGCAGGTTCTTCATGTAAGAGGCCAGCCAAGTGATCAGCAAAGGCCTGGGAAGATGTGAATACAAAGTAAAGTTCTAATGAAACACGCCCGCAGAAAGGGTAAAGTTTCAGCATCGGGTAACTCCTAGAGATGGTGAAGATGTAGCACAAAGCCTAAGCTCAAAACTGCTGCTGCTGGTGGCTACTGGCCCAGATGACAGGTTATCAGAGCCATATAAATGAAAATATGCATCTTCCCTTCGGAAGAGGGAACCTCAAATGAGACAATTTCCTCACCAGCTTGGCTTGTGGCAAGTCTGTGCTACATTTTCTTGATCAATGATGGATGTAGAAGAGCCCAGATTCTGGTGGGTGGTACCACCCTTGGACTGATAGTTCTGAGTAAAAGAAAGAAGGCCGAGAAAGTCATGGCTTCTGCTTCCATTCCTGGTTCTGGGTTCATGTCCTCACTTCCCTGGAAGATGGTCGTAAGATGAAATAAAGCCTTTCCTCCTCAAGTCGCTTTTGGTCATCGTGTTTTAGTGCAACAATAATAAAAATGCTAACTAAAACAAACATCCATACCATTATTGGAACAAATAAGCCTTTATGTCCAAAAAAGAAAAAACATAGTAAACACCTGAGGTGTTTTACTTTTAACAGCTAAAAAAGCAGAGGGGCAAGTCAAATGTACATGAATGATACAAAGGATAAATTGTAGTATAGTTACATAACTGAATGCTGCATAGCAATGAAAAAGTATAAATACCTTCTAAAAACAGACGTGAATCCCACAGTCACTATACTGAGTGAGACTAAAAGGGATAGATAAGGATGCTCTATGCATCAGATTACATGAAGCTCACTGAGAAGCACAATTGGCCCATATGATGGAACTCAGAACATTTACAGGCAAGAGCCGGCAGGAAGGATTGCTGTCTTCTGGGCTACAAGTTCTAAGTCTCGGGCTGGGTAATAAGAAGAATCAACATGAAAACAAATACATGAGGTCTACATTATATAGATAGTTACAGTTAAACATAAAAGAAGGTTGTAGACTAGTATTGTATATTTAGTCTCTTCCCTACCTTTCACCTAAGCCTGTTTTATTTCCAAGCTATCCTATAAATTCCTCCGGTCTCTGGTTTGGATGTTGATCTGCTTTGACATTAGGAACACAGCAAGCACCACTCCTGTGCAATTATAGCTCAGGGCCATAGCTCCAGAGAATGTGCTCCAGGACTTGAACAGAATTAAGCTTGAAGAACTGTTACACCAGGCCTGCAAAGCTTGCACACTACTTGGAAACTGGGTCCGCTTAACTGTGCCATAGTCAAGGACACGTATTATTTTAACCAACTTCAGCAGAGAAAGCTGCAGCCACATCATAGCAGGTGCTGATTCCCAACCACAGAAAGAATTATTTCCAGGTTTCCAGAAGGTGTGGCACAGCTATGACAGGGGTGCAGTCAGCCCAGCTGGTCCTCAGCCCGGCCCTGCAGGACCCAGGTCTTGTCAGTAGGCAGCGTTTGAAGACAAAGGCATTGGGCCAAGTTGGATCTCTAAGACGGGATCCCAGGCCCTGGGGAATGGGCACCTCCCAGAGGCAACGCTTTTCCTAACAGTCTGGCAAGAATTGAGCGTCTCTGCCCTTCAGCATAGTCAGCAAACAGCACCACAGCTTTGCTTGGCACTTCCTTTTGACAACATCTTGCAGTTTACACAGCTGGCCCGCTATTATAAAAGTTGCGGGTGACCGTTAGTACATAATGATGCCTCCAACTTTGGAGAAGCTGACGGCCATTTTTGCCTGCTGACCACAAGACTTCCTGGAGGGAGATGATCCTCCACCATTAAAACTGCATGACAAGATTTCTTGATTTGCTCAATGAAGTAACTATGGGGTAGCAGATGTTGGAAGAGCCATGTCAGAAGAGCTGGCTGTTTGTTCAGTGTTACTCTATACAGTACAAAGAACAGTACTGCTCTTGGAATTTATGTTTTCAATAAAGTTCTTTAAAACTGTACTTTTTATAAATACACTTTAAAGTTACATAATAAATATTGGGACTATAGAATATACTAATACCAATGTTTGCAGATAGAAAAGATAGAAGTTGGAATATGTGAAGATCTGAATATATGTGTATATATACATGTATATATTCAGCTCTTTACACACACATGTGAAAGAAAGTATAATTTTTAGGAAGTACAAGATAGGCCTACTTCAATAAACCATTGTGTGGTGATGTTTTACACACTTTAGAAACTGCACTTCCGACAGTTCCAGCATCCTTAGGGACCAGTGTTTCAGAGTAAACAGTTGGGAAGAATCTGCTCGGCAGAGAAGGTTGTAATGGATGAAAACTTCAAAGATTTTTCCCTTGAGGTGGCTCAGGACTGATGAGGGAAGAGACACAGAGAAAGGGAAGGGTGAATTAACATATGAGCGATTCCAGCTTCTCCATCACTCCCACAGCCCTTTTGGTGAGGAAGTTCAAATGAAATGCATCAGGGGACTAGCAGTGAATGAGTGCATGAGCAAATCCGTGAGGGAAAGTAGAAATAATAGCAGGAAGAGTCTCAAAAGGTTAGCTCTGAAGCAAACTCTAACAGTCCTCTGGTTTTTATCACCTATGTGTGGTCACGCATGTCTGCAAGCCGTGAGTGGCAGCCACAGGGACAGATCACGTGACTTCTGACTTCTTAACTCTCCCAGGTCATTGGTATCTCACTGTGTTCTCCAGAAAAGGGTGTTTAATCAGAGGTGCAGACAGACTGTTAGGGCCTTTACAGTGTCCCCACTCATCCCTCACTGTAGTTTGGGCTCTGAATATTCCCCAAAAACCTGTATGTAGAAGGTTGGGTTCTTGGTTCAGATCATTTAAGAAGGAGGGCCTAATGGAAGAAAGTTGGTCTACTGGCAATGTGTCCTGGAAAGGGTTATTGGGACATCAGCCCTTGCTGTCCCTCTTCCAGGCCTGGTTGCTGTGACGTGAGATGTTTTCTCAGCTACATGTTCCACATACAATGATGCTGTAGGATTAAACACAACTGTGCCAAGGAACCACAGACTGTCTTCCGGGCAGTGAGCCAAAATAAATCTTCCTTCAAGTTGGTGATCTGGATACTTATTGTAAAGAAAGAAAGATAGCTCACCCCCGATGACTTAGATGATGACTGTGTTCAGCAACAGAGTTTTAGAAACAGCAATAAAGGTTATTTAAGGTCAGAGAGGTCAGAGGCTCTTCTCGGAGAAGACTGCATGGAAAAGAGATCAGGGCAGACACAGCAGGAAGATCACGTGGAGACAATAAAGAGGGACACGTCAGAGGAGCGAGTCCCGTAGATATCTTTATCTACTATACTGAACAACAGAACTGAGCTGAGATTCAGCTCTGCAGGAGTAACAGACCCTAATGTACTGTGGCTGATGGTTTCAGGTCATGCGACATTCCAAACCACTGACAATGGCTAGCAGAAAGATTATTCAACACTGGGCCTGAGGGGGAGCCTTGCTTTAGGAAAAGGGAGCGATAGTGACTTTCTCAATGTCTCCCACAGCAGGAGCAAAACTGTGAGTGCATGTGCCTCAGAGCGAACCATAGCAAACAAGCAGCACCTGACTTGTCACCGCTTTATGTCCAGTTACTTTGAAAACTGTCTTGATAGACTAAATAGCAATGTGACATAGCTTGGATGTAATAATGTGGAGAGGAGGTGGCAGGATAGAGGGGTGGGAAGTGTCTGTCACAAGCATATGCATCACTTGCCCACGGAGCAGTTTTAACCATAACCCCAAATATTCACATAGGCACATCTCTGCCTCTCCTGCTGTCTTAGCCCTTCTCATTCTCACCAACCTCATTGTTTGTTTCCACGTTCAAACACGTTCTTTGTGTGTAGGACAGTGTATGTTTATATTCATGTTTATGTATGTGTGGATGTAGAAGCCAGAGATCAACATCTCTGTTGTGTCTCTCTCAATCTCTCTTCACCTTGCTTTGGGAGACAGGCTCCCTCATTGCATTTGGACCTTATCATTTCAGCTGGGCTGGCGGCCAGTGAGTTCTCTGCATCTGTCTATCTCCGCTCACCCCATCCCACCTGTCAGGGCTGAGGTTCCAGATGCGAGCTGTTGTGCCTAGCCTTTCAGCATGGGTGCTGGGGATCTAAGAGTAGGACCTCACGCGTCAGCAGCTTACTGACTAAGACATCCTACCACCTGAAGCATGCTCTTAATACTTAAAAGCCGCAATTGTGCCAGCATAGTTTACTATGCTAAGGGCAATGGGAAAACCGCTAGAATTCAAATCCTTAAGCTGTTCTTAAGGACTTTGGGGATTGGGAAACACTTTTTTATACATAAAACCAGGATTAATTACTGATAGCAAACTGTCAAAGAAGCTTCTAAAATCCCATGAATTCAGCACATGTAAGAGAAAATCACTCAGTCTTCAATGGAAGCCAATTTTGAAATAGCATGAATTTCATTACATATTACACATTATATATTTTTCAAGAGAAAATTTATGTATGAAATATTGAATCACTATGAGAAGTGCTATATTTGTCTATAGACAATTTGCTTAGAACAGTTGTGGGGAATTAAAAAATAAAACCAAGCTTTAATTTGCCGTTTTATTATAAATTGTAATTCTTTTATTGAGGCACAGTGACTTTCCACATAATTTCATACCTTGGATTTATAGATTATTTTATAGGCTCAAAAACGCCCAAGCCAAAATAAAACTGAAGAAATAGAAGAAATGCAAAAACTGTTGGTTCCTTGTACATTGAAAATTCTTACACTGATACAACATTAATTCACTCAAAAGGTCTAGTTTGAACTTATTTGCTGGACAACTTTGTCTCCATCTTAACCAACACAATAACTGCACCTATGTTATTTAAATGAAGGTATAACCAGTGGTAGATTGCTCAGGTAAACTGCTTGTTCATTCAGATTCTTCTCTTGGGCTCGGCAATGCATTCTTTAGCATACAGTCAGTGTTGTACATTTTGGCGCGTGTGGAAAGACACGAGACACGAATGAACCCACGCAAGAAGATTTATTAGAGGGGTGTGCTCACGGGCCCGAGGAAACGTGAGGAGAGGGGGAGGAGAAAGAGAGCGCGGGAATGGCGCCTCTGACTTTTAAAGGCCGCGCTGCTCATGCGCAGACGGCTCGCGTAGGTGCGTCAGATGCTGGTGACGCAAATGGCGGGCGACCCAGGCTTTCGCACATGCGCACAGGGGTGAGGCTAGCCACGCATGCACGAGCATGGGTCACACCCCCAAGAGGCTGCCTTTTTGACCCAGGGGTGGGGCTTCACGGGCAGCCGAATACCAACAGTCAGAATGTTTAAAGGTGAGCATGGGGCAAAACAGAAATTCAAGGAAAGCAGTCCCGCAGCTACAGCGTCCATGGAACATTTGTGAAGGGTTTGCTCTTTCAAGAGGGCAAGAGAAAACACTGAACATTTGAAATCTGGTGAGAGGTAAGCGAGAGTGGCCTAGAGCAAGGCCTCTGTGCCAAGGGTTGGGAAAGACGTGAGCACCCAGCTGCTTCAAGTCAAGCATTTATAATCGAAACTATGTAGAAGGAAAACACTCCGTAAATAACAGAATCAATGCGTGAGCAACACATATGTGAATATTTTGTGAGCCAACTTCAATAAAATATTCATTAAGTGAGACCAAAACTGAACCTTCATTTTGAAACTTGTGTAAGGTTCAGCTTTCTTTCACAGCCAAGGCAATATGGCACATTTGCAAATATAGGAGGAACAATCTTTAGGCTGTCTGTGAAATGTTTTCTGGACTTTGGAACAACACCATAATACAGAAAATACTTAGGCAAGCCACACACTTGAAGTTTATGGCCTTTATGAATTTATATTTTTTGTTTTGTTTTGTTTTAGAAAAGAAAATGTAGAAACCCAAATCCCACATGAAAGATAAAGATTAGTGGTTCCCTACAACTGTTATAAAAGGTCATTATTTCTTCAATAAAATGCTTGAAATCTTTAAAACTGTTGTATTCCTGGATGACTTTTTTATTTGACCACAATAAAAATAGCAGCAAAAGAACTGGGTTAATTGCCCTGGTTTGATGTGAAATTTAAGTGCTCAGTGAAATTTAATTCTAGGAATTATTAGAATTCTTAGCATCAGATGTTGGGTTTAAATCAAAATTCTGTGGTAGCTACATTTTCTTCCTTAGCTAACATAATTAATTCATAAGAGGTATTATTCTTACTCCTTCCCTCCCTCACTCCTTTTCTCCCACTCCCTTCTGTCCTCCCTCTCTCCTGCCCTACCTCCCTCTTCCTGTGCTCTCTCGCCCCTCCCCTAAGACCACATTTAATGCACAGTCAGGCACTGCTTGCTGAGGAAATAAGTTAACAGATACATCTTTAAATTTTCTTGTACTTATGTCATAGATGATATTAAATTTAGATGCCAGTGATTTCCCTGGGTGTTACAAACTTTGGAAGTCACCTTTTCATTGGTACACCATTCTTAATCAAACCACTGTTATAGGGTATGTGGTTGTCTAATCAATAAGAATACACACAGTTCCACAGTTAGGAAATCGACATGGCCTTCTAGGTAAAGGGGCAATATGCTGATATCTTGCAGCTCCCTCCCATGCCCATTAGTGAGAATGCCAGGGCAAAAGGTCAACCCAGCAAGAGCCCCTCAGTACAGTGACTGTTTGGGTCACAAGGTAGCGGACTCTATAAGGACTCACTCTTTTCATGGAAAATAAACAAGTATTCCTAAACACTGGTTGGATTCTGATGCTGTTAAAGCTCAAACCAAGATTTTGACATTTTGAAGTCACTTCTGCTTCAGGAAAAGAACACTCTATCTGACTTTTTGGAAGTGTTCCAAGGAGTGATTTTTAAGTGTCTATATAACAGATTTGAACTATGTTCAGGCAAGTCTGATAATTCCCAGTTCCCATAAAACTCAGCACCTGCAGCCGCGGTCATAAATTAACCTGTGAGTCTAATTGCTCTTGTGTGTGTGCTTCCATGAGCCGCAGAGCTATTCCAACCCCATTGTCATTATGAGGATCACAGCCAGGCTTAGTTTTGTTGGCAGCCTGACACAAATCATTGTATTATGGGTCTTTGTATTTAAGTCACTCAGCTTATATCCTGATACTGCAAAAAGGTTGGAAAACAGGAAGGGATCTCTGAATTGTTTAATTAAATATTTATATTTATAGTTTCTATTTATATCTAACTGAACTATTACATCACCATCTTAAATATCCATAGCGAAACAGATCATTCTGTTTACAATACTTGAGTTTGCTAGGATTTAGAAGTTATAGCCACAAACAAAGAAAATTCATCAACATTTTTCAGTATTTCAAGCCAGTTTCTCATATTCTGTGAATTAATCTCCGGTGTTAAAATTAATCAACAGAGCACAAATTTACTACAGGGTATCTTGACTGCCTAAAAGATCTGAGGCAACTTCAAAATGAATTCTAATTTTGTATTTAATCTATTATTTCTGTCTTCAGAGGTAAATATTTCACCACACACTCTTTTCTTTTACCACAGGAAAACTAACTATCGCAGTTAATTTCCACCAGTTATTGGTGGCTGATTAAATTTCTAAGAGACAGAAAAGAAAAACAAGCAAACAAATACCTACCAGATACCTAACCCACATTTTTAAACCTCACCTTTTCTAAAAAGGTAAATTGCCTAGAAAAGGGTATGGGTAGGAAAGACATGGATTAAAATTCAACCACACAACTCGAGAAGTACGGGTAATAAAAGTCACAAAAAAACTGGGATCAGATCAAACTGTCAACAGAGTGAAGAATCAGCCATAGCACAGAAAACATGTGTATAAGCTGTATACCTGTTAAGTGGATAGTTATCTAAAATATATAAACAACATAAATAATTCAACAGTAAGAAAATACCAATTTAAAAAATAGGCAAAAGACCTGAACAGACAGACATCACCAGAAGACAGACACGTAACAAAGCAACCAATATCATTAATAATAGGCAGATGCAAATTACAGTCACCAGGACATCTTCGTGTTTGTTAGAGTGACTTACTAAAAGACAAAGGATAGGGTCAGTTGTGGTGGTACCCACCTTTAGTCCCAGCAGTAGGGAGGCAAAGGAAGGTGAAGCTCTGCGAATTTGAAGCCAGCCTGGTCTACAGAGAGTTCCAGGTCAGGGCTACACATGGGACCCTGTCTCAAACAAACAACAACAACAAAACCAAACAAAAAAGGCAAAGGATGGTGTGTGTTGATGAGGATGTAAAGAAGAAGGAATGCTTAACCAACTGTCAGTGGTAATGTAAATTAATGAAGCCATTTGTGGAATACAATATGAAAATATCTCAAAAATTAAAAGTAGAACTGCTGTATAATCTAGCAAACCCACTTCTAAAAATATAAACAAAGGAGATTAAATCAGGATGTCAAAACAGTAGCTGTACTCTTATGGTTATTCCAGTATACTTCACAATAGCCATGAAGTACAATCAGCATCACTGTGAAATGGATAAAGAAAATGGGACATATAGAGACATAGAATACTATTCAACCATCAAAAGGAAGGAATCCGTGTCAGTTTGATAATATGGATTAACAACCATGATGGTAATATATTAAATGAAATAAGTCAGACATAAAAACATAAAAGCTTGATGATCCCATATGTATGTGGAACCTAAAAGTTCAATTTCATATGTGTACAGGAGGAGGCTAGTTAATTGAGAAGGGGTGAAGTGATGTTTATCAAATGAGCCAAGTTGTATAAAATAGAAAGGATTAATGGAAAAGACAAGACATATTGTATGATCTGGTGATAATTTTTGTATTGTAGTCTTGAAAAATGCTAAGAATCTTAAGCAGTGCTAATATATTTCTATGTACTATTACATATTATGAATATATATGATTTTATTTGTCAATTTAAAATCTACAAATAAACACAGTTTAAAAAATATCCAACCATATTTCCCATGAGAGGACCACTACACATCAGCATCAAAATATCCCAAAGTTTACAGCAAGCTCCTTTCAGACCAAGGCAGAATGTCCTAGGCCAGCTTTGTAGGAGGGAGCAGCTGTGATGTAGAACAGAGCAACCTCGAAGACATGGTACCCCTAAATCAAAGAGTATTACTATGGATACAGGGCTGGAGACCCTAGACAGAGAACACACTCTCCATGACGGTGCCTAACAGTGGGCTGCTTGGTCTGTGCCATGTGTTGCCCCCCCATGCTTAGCTTGTTAGGTACGTCTATGTCTTTGTTTTAACCATGTAAATCTAAAGCATGGCATGGTAGTTTGGTAGTTTGAATGTAACTGGTCCCCATAAACTTATTGGGAGCAGCACTATTAGGAGGTGTTTCTTTCCTGAAGTGGGTGTGGCCTTGTTGGAGGAAGTGTGTCACTGTGGGGTGGGCTTTGAGGTCTCCTGTGCTCAAGATATGTCCAGTGTCTCAGTTCACTTCCTGTAGCCCATGGATCAAGATATACTAGCTCCCAGCTCCTTCTCCAGCACTTATCTGCCTGCGTGTCACCATGCACTGGCCGTGATGACTAAACCTCTGAAACTGTAAGCCAGCAATGAAATGTTTCCGTTTATACAAGTTGCTGTGGTCACGGTGTATCTTCACAGCAATTGAAACCCTAACAAAGACAGCATGGAATGTTTAGAATCTTCCTAGAGAGGCTCACTCCCTAAATAGAGAGTAGGAACCCAGGCCCTATTTAACAATCGTAATGCCATACTAAGCCAACAAAAAGGAACAAAATTCCAGCCCCGCCTAATGAAAGCCCAGATTTTTGGCTTGCTTGATTGCTTATTTGTGGGTATAAGATGCGCTGAAAGCTACCAGAAAAGGCAGTAAACTATCCAAATGTACTATGCCATGAGTACAGAGGATTAAGGAGTGGAGCATCCAGATAAATCAGGAATAGAAAGTGCACGGTCAGAACGAGTGGGAGGTTGTTGCAGAGCACGAAAGTCAGCCTGCTCAGTGCCTTCTCAGCCATGGACTTTTCAGACATCATAGAAGTTTGCATCTGGGTCTCAACTTGCTCTCAAGTCAAACCTTCCATCATCAAAGTGCAAATTTGTCACCTAGACTAGTAGTTCATTCTGCCAGTGAACATTAGTGTCATGCAGGAATGAATTCATTGTATTAATGTTTTCTCATGAATCACTTGATTTGATTTTAGGCCAATACTTTGGTGTATTGATCTTGGGTAATGAGGCAAGACAGAAACAAGAGAATTGTCGAGAATATGACTCAAGGTTTGGGTAAAAGGAGGCAGTGGTACCTTGGGGTGAAAAGCAGAAGGGCCCTCTCAGGTCAAAGCAGAAAGAGTAAACCGAACTGACTGGAGCAGCCTTCCATAGCTGAGGAACACGTGTTTCCCCTTTCAATTCTGTGCTTCTGGGCTGATGTAAAACACAGTCAGTATTTGTCTTCGACGCTGTGGGAAACTGAATTCTATATGTGCATCTTGGACTAGTTATCCTAAAAATATTACTGGGTTGCAAGTATTTCAGCGAAGCTCTACCTACCAAGGGAAAATCATATGGCATTCTCTATTGTGCCCAGACAGATGTAGATGACTGAATGCATAAAATAGGCCAGATTTTATACACATCCATGCAGAGAGAATAAAAACCCTCAGTTCACGAAGTTGGATACTGAAGCAACTTCAGGATGTTGTAGAAGAAACAGCACGCTCCTCTGTGCCATGGACACTAAAGAGCAGGGTGACCCTCCCTCAGACAAGTAGCTAAGGTTACAACCCATTGAAAGAGCATGGGTAAATTTCATGTGACTTTAAAAAAAATCCAGCCTGGAAAATGACAAAGACACAAATGTTTTCTGCTTAGCTATTTTAATTTAAAAAATGTCTTACACAATTTTCAGACTAAAATTCTGGTGAACTGTGGGCTTAAGTTATGGGTACTTGCACTCAAACAAAGTAAGCGGTTCACCTTCATCCTGTTTTTTAAAAAACATAATTTATTTTATTGTGACAGGATTTTACTACATAATCCTGACTGACCTGAAACTCACTTTTTAGACTAGGTCTCCCTCAAATTCACAGAGAACTACATTTCTCTGGATCCTGAGTGCTGGGATTAAAGACTTGTACCTCCATGCCTAGCTCTTCATCTTCGCTCTTAATACTGTGCATCTGTAGGTTTACCATCTCTCAATTCCAGGACCTTCTGGCATCAGTTTACATTTTTAAGATATGTCAAAGTCCCTGGTATCTGCTACATAGTAATATCTCATTAAGTGTTTCCTAAATCTAAGTCTATGAAAACAAAATCTACTTAAAATATATTTCTCAGAAAAATGTATAACAATAAATACCTTCAAAATGCAAAATTAAATAGCATCTGTCTTCTCCAGTATTCTGTTTGGCTAAAGGTATAAAAAGGACTTGAACTTTGCATGTTAGGCCTGTGAAATCTTCAAATTTTCCAATTTTGGATATGTCTTATTTCACATTTGACTTCTGGGTCATTTTGTTTCACATTTTTTCATGCTAGCCCACCAAATACTTTCATAAGGAAATGCACTGGCGGGCTATGCAGGCAGTCTGAGAAGCTGAATGATGGAGGGAAGGGGGAAGACAGAAGCCCACAACCAAAAGGGCAGGCATGGCTGAATTTCATTCATACAGAGATAGATAGATGAGAGATAGATAAATAGACAGATATAAAAGGGATTTATTAGAATGACTTACAGACTGTGGTCCAGCTAATCCAACAATGGCTGGCTGCAAATGGGAAGGCCAAGGATACCGAAGTTGCTCAGTCCATGAGATGTCTCAGCTGGTCTTCAGTAGATGCTGGAATTCCGAAGTAGACTCTAATGCCAGTGAAGGAATGGGCTTGTTAACAAATGCTTCCTTCTTTCATGCCCTTGTATTGGCTTCCAGAAGAAGGTATGTTTCAGATTAAAGATACATCTTCCTGCCTCAAGATCATCTGTCTTCCTGCTTCAAGATCCACATTAAAGGCACTTGTCTTCTTATCTCAAATGTTCTTACTAAAAGTGGACTCAACTACTCAAACCAAGCAAATAAATCTCACAGGTGTGCCCTCCATTTCTGGATTGTAGTTCATTCCAGATGTAGTCAAGTTGACAATCAAGAATAGCCATCAAACGTGAGTCATTTGTACAATTGCCAGATAAAAATATAGGTCTCTCAATTAAATTTGAGGTTCATTACAAATAGGCTCTTTGCAGCATCCCTGCCCACTATGTAGGTTCCCAAACTTTCGATCAATAGCTACAAGTCTGCCTGTTTGTAAAACTGTTAAGTTAGATCTATTTGTTTGCCTTCATTTAGCTGAATATGTTCTGTCACAGGTTCCCCAGGCACTAAGCATCTTTATTTTAACTGAACGGGTGGCTCTGAACTGGCTCTTCCAACACACACATCTGATCATGAAAACCCACGTTTGTCACCAGTATGCTAATTGATTGACTATTGCCTTTGAAGAAGCATTGGTGATATTAACTTGTAATTGTTACTATATACACAGTTGCCCCAAAAGAAGTAAAGGCTGCATGAGGTCAAGAGCTAGATTCCTTTCCATGCCCTATCAATGACAGGTTTGAGGTCCTGGCTCACAGCAGCCTAATAGAGCTTTAAAAATTGCTAAGACATGGAAATAAAGAAGTAAGACTGAAAATGAACGAGGCCGCCCCTAGATTAAAGATAAAGGGCGGCCTTGAAATCCACATCCATTGGTAATAGGAACACACTCTTAGAACCAGTAATCCTTGATGTCATTGTCAAGGCAAATACATATGTGTGCATTATTAGCTTTTGTGCTAATCTGATGCTAGGGACATTTACAGAAGGTCCTCAACTTGAATTTGTCTCAGTCAGGTTTGGAAGCTTTACAAAGTGCCAAGGTGACCCACATTCAGTAGGCCCTACACTTCAAATTCTGAACTTGGCTCCTTTCCCAAGCTGGCACTATGCCACATGATGCTCTTTGTGACAAAGATGTCCGCTCTGAGTCACAGTTTGCAATCAGCCACACAGGGACACAACCATATTCTCCAGTCTACAGTGTGCCATGCTGCCAAGCCCTCAGTAAAAGAAGGAATTGAGGCCAATGTCCCCGCTGCAAGCCGTGTGCCTGACTATACTCTGTGGAGAGCCCACTGGAAATGATGGTGCACTCATGTAATCCCAGTACTTGAGAGGCAGAGGCAGGTGGATCTTTGTGAGTTCTAGGCCAACCTGGTCTACAAAGTGAGTTCCAGGACAGACAGAGTTACATAGTGAGATTCTGACTCAAACAAACAAAAAAATAGATTCATTAAATGAATTTTTGACTTTTGGAAAATTTTTGGTGGAGCTTAAAATTTTTCATGTAAATGAAAGCAAACTTTGTACAAGTCATAAAATCCTATCGAATTTGTAATCAATTAGATGTTAAAATATAAGTTACTTAGACATACTACTTAGACTCTCACCAAGTCCCATCTAAAAATGGATACCAAGTTTATAAACCACATATCCAATCATCTCTCCCCATGTCCTTGATGTATATTTTTGCTATTGAAAATCATAGATAAAATTTTATGATTTATATCTCTAACAAAACTTATTTTCCAAAACTGAAGCAGAGATAGAATGGGAAGATGGGAGTTGATACTGTCTTAGTCACTGTTCTATTGCTGCAAGGTGACACCATGAACCATGGCAACTCTTATAAAGGAAGCATTTAATTGGGTCTTGCTTATACAGTTTCAGTGGGTTAGTGCTTTATCATCATATCAAAGAGCATGGCTGCACTAAGGTAGGCAAGGTTCTGAAGCAGTAACTGGGAGTTCTAATCTGTTCCTTCCATAGGCAGCATGCAGAGAAAGAGACACACTGGGTCTGCTGTGGGCTTTCAGGCCATACCTACTCCAGCAGGGCCACACCTCCTCCAACAAGGCCACACCTTTTCCAACTGGGCCACACTGCCTCTAACAGGGCCACACCTATTACAACAGGGCCATGCCTCCTCTAACAGGGCCACACCTCCTCCAACAAGGCCACACCTCCTCTAACAGAGCCACACCTCCTCCAACAAGACCATACCTTTTCCAACCGGGCCACACCTCCTCTAATAGGGTCACACCTCCTAATCTTACCTAAACAGACTACCAATTAGGGTCTAAACATTCAAATATATGAACCTCTTTGGGCCATTTTCATTCAAACCACCACAAATATGGTCAAAGTACATGGCACATTTGTGTACGAAAATGTCTTTATCAATCTTATCACTATGTACTATGAAGATATTCCAATAAAATAAATGCACTTAAAAGAGAGCGAGATACAAACTATGACAAAGCTTGCTGTGTTGACCTTGGTTTACATATTTCAGATTTGCTGACAGCTCATGTGTTAGTATAGGCTGACATGGCCTGGAGTACTCGCTAGGACAGCCAGCTTCAGAACCCTGCTTTGATAAATATTATCGAGACAGTTATTTTGACACCTGTGGCTCAGGAGTCTCACTTTAAGAAATCCTGAGTTTTGTCCTTCATTATAGCACTGCCTTTAAAATAAAATAAGAAGCATGGTTCTCTACCTGGCAGTACATCAGAGGCCCCAGTCTGGGGCTCAGTCAACTGCTCCAGGTGACTTTGGTTGACAAGCAAGGTGGAGAGCAATTGGCTCAGTAAACAGAAGGGCTGGCTAGACGCTTCTGTGACACATTTCCTCATGGTGCTTGTACAATGTCATAATTAGTAACCAAACCCATGTCTAGCTAGAAGCAACACCAGCAAAAACACATCTATTAAATTTCTCCATCTTTCATTGCTTAGCCACTGAGGCAAGAATGGGTGACTCTCAGGATGACCACCCACGCAGGAAAAGCGTGGTCTCTCTCAGCACCCCCAAGACTGTGGAATGCAGGACGGTGTCTACCACAGCAGCGCTTGCCACCATCCACATTCCTTCCTTTTTTTGATCTAACGGCATTTGTGGGTGTTGGAGAACCTGGTGGAATAAGTCTTGAAATATCCATCCCTCAAACACGTCAGAAACCAAAGAGCAGGGCTTCCTTGCACAGTCAGCTTTACCACCTCTCTCCACCTCCGCTCATCTTTTATGGACCAAAATATGGAGAGTGGAGGGGAAGAACCTTCCAATACTACTGCACAGAGGACAGAAAACTCACTACTGTGATGAGATATGCAAAGCGAAGCTCCAGATGTGAACTCATGGAGGTTTGTGAAGGAGGACAGCCTTCAGGATGGGCTCAGAGTTCCATTGCATTTGGGACTCAGGCTACATAGGGTGATGTAGGGGGAGACCGCTTGCTTGTTTCTGGCTGCCTAGACTCGAAATAACCACACAGAAACTATATTAATGAAATCACTGCCAGGCCTATTAGCTCCACTTCTTATTGGCTAGATCTTACATCTTAATTTAACCCATTTCTATTAATCTGTGTATCTTCACATGGCTGTGGCTTTACCGGCAAGGTTTCAGGGCATTTGTCTGCTGCAGGCAGCTACATGGCTTTTCACTGCCTCTGCCTTCTTTCTCCCAGCATTCAGTTTTCATTTTCCCCATTGGCTGAAAGCAGCTTCTTTATTTACTAACCAGTTAAAGCAACACACATACAGAAGGACTTCCCACACCAGGGTGACTGTGGGTCTACCTTGGTGTGCACAGTATTGCTGCCCTGGCTGTGAAGCATGATGATACCCTGACCCTTCACAGCAATCAGGCAGTTAACACGCTGTGTCCACCAAAACTCTGTACAACCACGCCTGTCACTGCCACTGTGCAATTCAACTCTAGTACAGAAGATGCACTCAGAGTGTGCAAAGAATCAGCTGCTGCTTAAAAAATGAAATGTGATGTTTTGGAAAGATTATTTCATAAGGACAAACTAAACTATTGTGTACAACCACATGTCTAAGTTCCAAGTGGATCAAGAAGTCACATATAAAAGATAAACTTGTGAAAGCGCCAGAGAAAACCACTGTGGATAATCACTTTATAACCTTCTCGTGCTGTTCTGTGATTGAAATCCCCAAAATAATATAAGAAAAATTGATAAATCCAGCTACATAAATGGTTAGAAATGCATGTCATAAGACATGATCAACAATAAAAGGCAAGCAACAGACTGTGCCCAAACACTAGCAGATTACATTACAAGGCTAATTTGAACATATTAAGGTTAATAAAAACCCATAAGAGAAAAGCCAATGAAGATAAAGAGAGATAGAGAAAACACAGAAGTTGGAAGAAAAGGAGTAAAACATACAAACTCTACTAACAACAGTGAGTGTAAGTCAGTGTACTATGTCCTGGGCTCCAGATGAGCTCTGCACACATTTTATTACATACAATTATTAAAGCATAAGTAGTCCATGGTTCTCTGAAGTACATACACAAGGCTACAGAGACACCAAAAATGAAATCATTGACCTGAAGTCTCAGAGCTGGTAAATGATGGAATCTGAATCTTCCTCTGACTGGTGGGTTCTCTTAACTGCTAAGCATACTTCCTCTCCTTCCAGAATAAAGGCAAACTACACCACACCAAAGTTGAACATTTCCCATCTCAGACAGAAAGGGAAAATGTTCTAACCTACTTCTTATGTGGTTACCCTGACATATTGCTAGTGACATATAAACAGTCACACCCTACCAAGGTAACCCAACA
The DNA here is from genome assembly GCA_004026605.1 of Ondatra zibethicus. NCBI lineage: Eukaryota > Metazoa > Chordata > Mammalia > Rodentia > Cricetidae > Ondatra > Ondatra zibethicus. The sequence goes on along the minus strand of PVIU01012083.1, from coordinate 37,540 downwards.
ATTCTATTTCTGGTCATTTGTCACACACATATGTAAGTCTGCTGACTTATGAGGTTAGTATTCCTGTAGGATTTCTTTATAAACATTGAAAAACATCTACCTGCCCATCATAAAGGTACAGTTTTTGAGTGGAATACTGTGCAATGTTAAAGACAGCAGTATTCTGTCTATTGATGGAGGACAAACACTGGTATTTAGCAAACCCAAGAAGAAAATACAGACACACATATATAGTGTGTTATCTTTTGTAAAGAGAAAAAAATGAATATATTTGTCATGTGGTCTAGGGAGAAAATGTGGTCCCCAAAGGGAGTGGCACTATTAGGAGGTATGGCTTTGTTGGAAGAAGTGTGTTATTGTGGGGGTGAGCTTTGAGCTCTCCTGTGCTCATGTTACTCCCAGCAACACAGTTCACTTCCTGTTGCCTGCATATCAACATGCAGCAGCTCCTTCCCCAGCACCATGTCTGCCTGCATGCTGCCATTTCCCACCATGATGAAAGTGGACTGGACCTCTGGACTATAAGTCACCACTTCAATTAGATATTTCCATTGTAAGAGTTTTGATGATCATGGTGTTGCTTCACAGCAACAGAAACCCTAAGACAGAAGACGAAGATTCTAATTTCAAATCCAATTTAAAGTCATCACCCAACACAAATCATTGACACGTGAGTATACCCCCTGGGTTTTTTTATGTTAAGTGAGATGGCAGAACACGAATAGAGGATTGTGAGTCCATTCTGTCTAGCTTCGTCAGTTGTATGGTCACAGCACAGATGGCAGGATGCACGAGCTCCAGTGATGCTCTAGAATACAGCTTTTGGGCCTAGAGACCTTCGATTCAGCAGTTCTGCCGGCGGCACAGGTGGATGATCTCTTTTTGCCATTGTCCTATTTTTATATTTCAGCTTCTGCGCCATCTCCTCTGATTCTGTCCCTCTTCACTATTCAGAAGCAAACTTCCCACCAGCACTGTCCCTCTGAACTTTGCAAGGATATGGGGTGCAAGAGAACAATGAGTCTTTTCAAAGGTCATTCTTTAGGGGTGCTGTAGCCAGAAGATTTACGGACCCCCAAATTTATACTGAAACCGAATCATCACTATAATAGTATTGGGTTTGGCCTTTGCAAAGATAGTTGGGTCAGAAGCGTGAACCCTCAGGAATGGGATTTAGGGACCTTTTACAAAGGGCTTGAGGTAGTTCAATCATCTCTTCCATCATGTGAAGATATAGCAGGAGCTCACCATCCATGAATGTGAAAAGGCCCTCATCGGGCATGGAATCTGTGGCACCTTGACTTTAGACATACTAGCTGCAAGGAATGAAATAGAAGAATTTCCATGGTCTATATGTTAATACTGCAAGTTTTCAGTGGTTTATTTTAGCAGCCAAAACTAAGAGAAGAGTCATCCAGAGAAGTGGGCTTCATTATCCTTATTTTACTTCACTAAGTAGTGTAGGAAAATACATTACATCATCCCTTAACAGTTGCTTTCTGTTTGTTAAAAGTATAGAAGTATGCCACTTTATTTGGAAGTAACTTCAATCAAGCACCCTCAGAAATACTTTGTTTAAAAAGTACACTTATGTTTGAGGCAATTATTTCTCAATTTAAGGTCAACTTTTTATAACCTCAAGAAATATTACTTATTTTAGAAACTACCTTCATACAAAAATGAGTAGCTGGCTCCTTGGCTTTCGAAAAGATGCTTAAGAAGAAAGCAAGAGCATCTCTAAAATATCTTAATCACTTCTCTAAAAGAGCATTAGATCATATGCTCATTCAGTCCTGGTCCAGCTGGATTTGGTGAGCTCCCGTTAGATCAGGCACACTGTCTCAGTGAGCATATGATCAAACCGGAATCTCTTAATGAGGCTGTCAATGGGGGTTGACTGAGAAGCCAATGATAATGGCACTGGGACCTATCTCTTCTGCATGTATTGGCTTTTTTTGGGAACCTAGTCTATATGGATGCACACCTTCCTAGGCTGGGATGGAGGGGGGAGGGCCTTGGACTCCCCACAGGGCAGGGTACCATGCCCCCTCTTAAGGAAGCAGGGTGAGGGAGGAGGGGTAGTGCGGGAGCGGGAGGGGACTGGGAGAAGGGGAGGAAGTGTAAATTTTTGAATGAAAAATAAAAGAATATGAAAAAATTAAAAAATTAGATTTATAATTAAGTTAAATATTTCCTTTAAAAAAGAGCATTAGAATCTTATAAATAAAGAAAATGCATTTGTTTATTCTCTGGTGTCAGGATAGACACATTTATTTCCGAATGAATTGCAATGAACTTTGACTTCAGTACCTTAAATACAAAGTTCTAACAATTTCTCCCCCAATGTAGGTCAATAAACTCTTGTACTTCAACAAGGGGATGCCTACAAATGTGTTATAGTTGCATAAAAGGACAGGGATGCATATTTATTGCATGAACAGATTTTGAGGTTTGAGTGCATGGTAGTCTTAGTATACACTTGATCCCACCCGTCATCCCCCTGCCATTCATTAACACTTCTTGTTTCTGGTTCTTTCTTTCCATCCTAGCTACACCAAACCCAGGTAAGCTTTATATCACACCCACTATTAGAAGCTTCCTGGGAAAGGTTTCTCCATCCACCTCTTAACATTGCCCTATAGATTCTATCTTAATTAATACAGATGAAGCTGATGTTGCAGGGGCATGTGCCTTCAGCACACCGTACTGCAAACCAAATTCACTGGTGTCGTGCTACATTTCCATCAGTAACTATCTTGTAAAGATTTACTCTATTCCAGCATTGCCTCCAGATGTACACAGAAAGCCAAAATCATAAAACCTAAAAGCTTAAACGAGATAAGCAACAAAGTCACCTGCAACATGCCAGTGCATGAGGGCTATGACAGGAGTGTTCAGGGAGCTAGCAAACCTCTGGGGTTGAGACCAAACACCTTCTCAAAAGATGAGAGTCAGCTGAAAGTGTTTGTTCATTTCCAGGAAGGCGATCTGGGGTTAGGTATTGGACGGTGCATATGAGTACATAGATGGTAGACAGTACAGAGGAATGAGACTAGAACCAAAGATCCTGTGAAGAAAGATGGTTGCTTGCCATAACGTCATCACATCTCCTGTAAACCCCAGTCTCTACACTTTACTGACAGAATGCCGCCACTGTTTTTTGTTGTCTTATGATAAATCAGCCCTAGGGACTGAATGGGATACAGGGTAAACAGTTTGAGCATCTTTTCCTAGCCAGACAGGAGTAAAACAGAAGCAGGAAATGTGGGGGAGGAGGTTGGGAGACTGGAAAGGGAGCACCAGTAAGCACAGACCCATGCTAACTCTCTCTGGGGGCTCTGCTTATCCAAGACTTACTTTTACTTCTGGTCTGGTGACTGTGACCAGAACACACACAGTCTGAAAATCAGTCCCCAGTAGTGAAAAGCAGGTCACATTTCCTGGCTATTCCTGTTTTGTTACCATGATCAAATGACATTTGTGACAGCATTCCCATCTGGAGAGGCCCTCATGAACTCTAAGCATTCTGAATCAGTGCGAGAGACTGCGTTTTGTACAATGCCAAGCCCAATTTATCAGCAGTAATCACTGGCTTCCTTAGGCTCCTTCAGAGTGGACTCATGAATGAATGATAGTTTCTTCTAAGATCACGGGAGTTCAAAGATGAGTTTCAGAAACATTCCCAGTATCCCAGAGCCACAAACATCACAGAAGGCATGAAGAGGGGGAAAGGTTAGAAAACAGATTAATTTTTCTATAAAATATTATATATGGATGATCTCTTTATAAAAAAAACTTGAAACAAGATAACAAAAATCAACAAAAATGAGCATGTAGACTTCCAGAGAGAAACAAAATGAAAAATTTGAAATGTTACAAAATAATAGCTACAGAAGAAGCAACAACAGTTAAAATAATTAGAAAATAAACAATTAGCAATACCACTGATAAGCAAGAGGAAAGAATGCAGAAAAAATGAAAGCAGATTTTATAGGTGATGGATGAATTGCAGAATTAAACATTTTGCACAATTGGTATCCAGAATGACTCACTGCCTGAATGAAAAAGAAAATTTAAAACACAATGAAACCAAAATCTCTCTTGAAGTTGACACTCGAACTTTCCAATCAAAAGTGCCCAATGACTCACAGAACATTGATAGAATTTCTTAGGAAGTATGCCTCTTAAAAAATACACAAGATTCCCCACAAAGAAAAATAGGAATAAGGAAAACTCAATTCGAATGCACATGTTGTTAGTAAACCTCAAGAATATTTTTTAAAAATACTGTAATTGCTCACATGGTGGAAAGATTCTTCGGCTCTCATTTTCCTTAATAGTGGGCACCATCAGCTGAAGACATCAGTGTGGACCCCGAAATGTTACAGAGAGAGGAGCGAGACCCGGGAAACTTCAAAGTCCTTCAATGTTTCCTTTTAGCTAGGATACCAATAAACAAGCATTCTTTAACTTGTACAAAATCAAGAGACACAGTCTTCTTGAAAACTGATTTAAGATTTCAAAGCAAACAGAAGAGCAGCAACACAAACTAAGCTCAATAGACAAGTAAAGAATATTTAGAACCTAAGATCAAACAAGCTCTAACTTCCATAACAGAATGTTATAAAACCTGCTTGTGCCAAAAGATTGTAGTAAAAAAAAAAAAAAAAAAAAAAAAAAAAAGCAGAGAAGAGGAAGTTAGAAATGGGCTAATTTCCTCATCTTTTCCATCAGAAAGCCCAACATTCTGTCAAAGTGGACACGCATTGTTTAAAAGGTACCTTTTGCAATTTTTTTTCTTTCTTGAGATGTTTTCTTTCTAGAATGCTAATTTTTGTGACAGCATTTGCCTAGAGTTTAGCAATTCTTTGGGAACACTGTTTTTGACTTTTATAATAAAATAATAGAAGTTATTTTAATTAAAACATATGATATAATTCAATTGTTACATATTTATTTTTCGTATGTACATATATGTCTAGAAATATTTAGAAAGATACATACCCAGAATATCTATGGTTATTTTCTGATAATAGGATTTGAGGTGGGTTTTATTTATTGATTTTTGTGAGGGTTTATAGGGTTTTCTTTTTAAATAGTTTGTTATATCTCTTTAAGTTTATTTTCAGTGTCTTATGCTTATATAAATAAGCACAGTCTCTTTAGGCAAAACTGTAATGCAAAAACAAGTCGCAAAGGCCAATAGAGAGGAAATTATAATGAGACCTGAAAGAGGACAAACTCTCTGACCATATAACCAGCACCCAATCTTGTCGAGATGTCAAAGCAAGCAAGACAGGACACCAAGGCTCATGCTTCTAGCGTGTACCCAAAGATGAAAAAGTCATTTTGGAAGAAAGAAACTCTCATGCTAGTTGAGACATTGACCCCTGCCACGCATTCCTTGCAACCCCATTGTATTAGCTCATTCTTCAGGGGAGGCCAGATAGAGGACTTCCAGTGATGATCAGAAAGCCAGTAAGTGGTGATGCCCAAATGGGCAGCGAAGTCACAGGATCTCAAAGCTTGTTCCGCCCTCTCCAATCTTCCGTCTCCCTGCTTCCCAATTCTAAGAGAAATTCTGCCGCGTTATCCTCTTAGCAGCAAGAAGGTGTTCAGTCGCCATTGTGTGAAAGTTTGCAGCCAACCAGAGATTGGACTCCTCCAGGGCCACAGCAGAGCCCTTGAGTAGAGGACGGGCAGATCCTGAACATCAGAAGACTGAGCCTCTAGTGACACGGGAGCCGATTTCTAGTCCTGGTAGACGTCACACTAGGGTACTGCCATGGCTGAACGTGCTAAGTCAAGTCCTGCTGCCATAAATCACGGGAAACAGAAAACTACGGGAAACAGTTCCTAACTCAAGTCTTTCTGTTTACACTCTTCTGTACTCTACTTAGGCTAAAGATTTTGATGTAATTTTAAATGTAAAGGAAATAAGAACTGGAAACCAATAAAACCCTCTAAATTACAGTCCATTTAACATTACAGCCTCTACTAAAACTATCACTGTATACTGTAAATGCGCCCAGTAAGACATTATACAATTCAGACTTTCTTTGAAATTCATATTCATTTTCTCTGCCCATAAGCAATAATAAACACAATAAGATGTCCCTTCTTTAGATAAAGGAGATTAACAAATGTGTAAGCATAATTTTTACCATCTGTAATAATTATCCTTCTTTATATAAACCTCAAATAGATGGTTGCATGTAGATGTGTATGATGGTATCCATAACTCTAATCACTAAAACAGATTTTGGAACCTTTTCTAATATTTAGTTTTTTCTTAAGTATTATGCTCATTCATTGCTAATCGAGTCACTACTAAAACCCAGACAAGGTGAGAGCTAGTGATTTAGATAGAACAAAGTAATCCCTTAAGAACTCAAAGTTTATTAGACAAGAAATATGTAATAGTTAGTCTTAAGTCCCTAATTCTTAAGCTTTATGAAGACAAAGTAGTTGGATTATCAGGGTAGACCTCACATGTGCACTGGTCTTGTACTTCAGAATAGGAAGAGGCTACTGGCAGTAGAGGATGTGAAGTCAAGGAAAAAGGTTTGGCTTAGCGCCAGAGAGTTGCAGACCTCACTTGGTGACACACCGTGTTTGTTACGTTCACGCTGGTGTGACCACCTACCTAACAGATACAACTTAAGGCAGGCAAGATTGATTTGGGCTCATGTTTTCAGAGAGATCTCGGTCCATCCTGACGGGGAAGGCATGGCAAAATGACTCCAGCCCGAGAAGGCAGAGCACATGATGGAAGCTTGCTCCCATGGTAGTGGACCAGGAAACAGAGACCATGGTGGTTCCCCTGGAAAATCTAACTTTCCAATGCCTGTCCCTAGTCATCTACTCTGCCAGCCAGGCCTTTCCCCTGAAAGGCTCCACAGCCTATAAAATAGTCCTGAGAGCTGAAGGAAGACTATCCACAAGATGAACTCGTGGGAGCCATTCCAGGAGCAAACCACAGCACACACATGCTTGACAGCAGCCACTGAGATGTAAGTATGCAGAGTGTGGCCAAAAGTAGTCCCTAGTGTTTCTCCCATTTCCTACTGCTGTGCCCTCTGAAGAGAAGTCTTTAGAAAGATGGGCATTAGAGTGGAGAGGGCTCGGGGTGAAGCAAAGTCCTTCCTGTGCTTCTGCATATGATTCTCTTTTCTGTACACTGATCTTTAAGCCCCTCCAGATCTGACTCTTACTTCACCAAACTGGTGGGAAGCCAGGATTGTGTGCCTAATGTCTTATTTCCTTGAGATTTGTCAGTGCAAGCAGTCAGGTTTCCCCATCACCATGCCACTCAGATCGTGAGGAACAATGGTATCCTACCTTCTGTACCTTTCATGGATTGGCTTCCTTCCTGTCTTAGCTTCCTTTCCTGTTGCCATGCTAACACACTCTGAAAAGCTACGTAAGGGAAGAAAGGGCTTCTTCTGTTTCATAGTTCCAAGGTCCAGCTATCACAGCAGGGAAATCAAGACAGCGGGGACGACTTGATGCGGCTGGTTACATCACGCCCATTATCAAGAAGCAGACAACTGCAGATACATGCTGTGGTCTACTTGCTCTCCTCTTTTTCTACATTATGGGATCCCCATCCAGATGCTGCTGCATCCCACGAAGGGCAGGACTTCCTACTTCAATAACCCCATGGAGATAGCCTTTCACAGGCGGCCCCGCTCTTTTCCCAAGGAGTTCTATGCTTCATCAAGTTCACAATTGAGATTAATCATCACGCACCCTCACAGGACACTGACACCATCTCTGTCTGAAGAGATTCCACCATCTCTGGTTCATTCGCTTTGAAAACATTTCTAAGTCCCTGGATTCTCATCCTCTGCCTGGCCCCATACCTTCCTTTGTACTCTCAACATGACTCCAAGGCCACCCGGTGCACTGGTTTCTGCATCATGCATTTGCTGATGATCATCAAATGTATGTTTTGGGCCACCTGAGAAATCTACAGCAAGCTTTCATCTGTCTACAAAGTCTACAAGTCACGCAGGTAGCTACAGAACTGCTCAGATACAAAGGATCCAACAATGAACGTGTGTGTGGTCCTGTCTTCTATGTCAAATATATTAAGATGAATTTCCCATCTACTCAGAAATCTTTTAAAGATTTGGGAAGAGCATCTAACCTCACCAAACTTCCTGTCACACAGGAACCACACTGCTAACTCTGACGTATTTTCAAAGAAGAGATCAAACACCTTTCCCTCGGTGCCCTGTCTTAATTTGTGTAAACATTAGGTGGTATTTAAATAACAACATGCATTCACTGTACTCTGATTTTAGGCAAAGAACTACTGCTTTTTTAATTTTCCTTTATTTCTTTGTTATTATGGTGAGGGACGAGTTACCACAGGTCAGATTGCACCAGAGCAGGAGGGGATGAGAGAGGGAAAGGTACGTAAAGAGACTGACAGACAGAAAGAAGGGGGTCCAGACTCACGCCTACATCCAGTGTAGCATGAGGGCTGTTTGCACCAAGGGTTATACCCTCACCAGGCAGCAGCCTACTAACCAATGCAATAAAAAAAAAAAACCAGGAACAGAATCCTTAACAAGAAAGAGTAGTTTCTTTTTCATTTAAATTAGTTCATTATGCACTTAATTATGAGTTGAACACTTGCCGGTCACAGGATCGGTCCTCTTGTGGCTTAATCCATGCACCAATTACGCTGTAGTTCTCTAAAATGGCCAGAAAAAGCCTGAGCTCGGAACCTAAGTTGTCATCTGCTTGAACTCAGAATTTTAAATTATAGTATTATAGCATTATTTAATTCTTTTTTCCTAAGTCCTGTAGACATGCGTCTTTACAGGTGCTAGAGAGCTCACCAGCCATAAGGTATTTCTTATTTGTACCTCAGTCCATGGCTCTTTGGTCCTCAGCTTCTGATAGCCTTTTATTTAAAACAGTGGTTCTCAACATTCCTAATGCTGCACCCCTTTAATATGGATCCTCATGTTGTGGTGACCCCCCACCATAAAGTTATTCCCATTACTACTTCATAACTAATTTTGTTACTGTTATGAATTGTAATGTAAATATCTGTTTTCCAATGGTCTTGGGTGAGTCCTATGAAAGGGTCATTTGACTCCCCCCCAAACAGGGGTCTTTACCCACAGTTTGAGAACCACTGATTTGAAAAAGTATCTTCCTTTATCTGTATTGTAAGTAAGAAATCTCTTCTGAGTTGATGGTCTAAAAACATGTGTGACTCTTGGACATTCTTGTGTGTCACCCTATGGCACAATTTACTGACCATATATAGTATATGTAAAAAAGATTTACAATCTTTTCAGTAAATTTATAGTAAGTTATTTTAAATGATAACCTCCTGGCTTGATTAATAAAATTGAGATTAAAATACAGCACTATTTTGTAGATGGTGCCAAATCAAAGTGATTAGTGTTTTTTTTTTCATAAATAACAGGAAATAAATTTCGATATAGGCACTGAAAGCACTGATATGTTGACTAACCTCATCCACTCCAGGATTTTTTTCTTCCTCTGGTTGTAATGGCTGTGACTCTCCAACAATCCCTGTCTAGTAGGATAACCTTCGACTTTGTATGTGGAATTTTCTTAGTCTCTTTGGCTTCCTGATTACTAAGTCTTTCTAAATTAGAGCAAGCAATTTCTCTTTGTTTTACCTAATATTTGAAAATGGAAAGAGGGAGAGAGAGAGACGGGGAGAGAGAGAGGAAGGGAGGGCGAGAAAAATCCCCTGGGCTACTGAAAATTTTCCTTTCATTCCAGCCGCCTGCTTCAAGTCAGTCAAAACATCCCAGACTTCAAAAGGGGCGTTGGGCCTTCTTAGGGCATTTTGGTGTCCCTCTCTGGTTGGCCTAGGAGGGATCGGTTATTTGGATAAATTAGTTTCTGGAGCCCGCTGGTCTTCTAGAAGACCTCAGTGTCTGACTGCAAATTAGTTCTATTGAACATGCAGAAATCCCTGGACAGGCTGGAAGAAACAAATGGTGATAAAATCTAATACTACAATGTTTGTAATGTGATTTTATTCTGCTGTGTAGCTTGCAAGCATGGCTAATGCTGAATTAAATATTTTAAATTTTTGAAAAAAGGGGGCATGAAAGCAGCAAATCAGATCAGTCTACAAGTCAGAGCAGATTTCACCTGAGATTTCCAGCAGGATTCTTGCACGAGAACACACGAACATCTCCCAGTTTCCCCACCCCCAAATCAGCTATATAAATAATATTACAGATACAAACCCACTCTTTGGCACCCCTCCTCCACCCCAGGCAGGAAGTCGGGAGGTTGTTCAGGCTTTCCTGGGGCTGAGCCTGCTCTGTGAGGCACCCCTGATCCCTGTGCACTAAGGGTGCCTGAGGAGAGCAGATTCTAAAGGAAGAGGAACTGGCAGCCAAAACCAACAAACAGGGCCCCTCAAGCGGAACAATGGTCCAGAAAACTCAGCAAAAAAGAAAATAAACTTCGTTGGCAGTTTGTTTTTTGACTGTTAAGGGCTTAGCTACAACTCTATCAAGACTTTTAAGAAGGTAAGAAAGTTCACACATGCTGCCTGCTCCCAGCTGCTTGAGACGTTTATAGTGGGAATTCATCATCTTGTCTTGCCATGCCTAATCCACTTTAGGACATACTTGTGTCTTTTCTTTCCAGGGTAAACAGAAGAACCACACCTCTGAGAAAGAGAGGCAATACTTCCTCTCCCACCTCCACAGCCTGGGGCCAGAGTTCAGCCTGGGTGAGAAGAGCTAGCTCTCAGGCCAAAGGCCTGATTCTTTCAAAGGGCTTAACACAGCTGAGGTAATGAGGATCAGAAATACAGGCTGAAGCTGTGAATGTTTGTCTAGATTCCCTAACACATGCCTGGAAAATCAGCCAGCCCGTGAAGCAATATGTAAGGGAACGTTTAATGGATGATCATTCTGAAACTACATAAGGACCTGTGGTTTCTACTTCCGTCCTTAGCTATAATTAATATTCTGGGTCCCAATGGTCCATGAATTGTAACTTGGACCACTGTAACTTGTAACTGTTTGAACATGTTTTTCAAATAATATTTATCAGAGGCTGGACCTGGTCAGGAAGATAACAACCATTTCTCCAATGTTACATTTACATAATCATTCTTTAGAAGAAAAAAAAAATCTTTATCCTATGCTCTCGCAAAGGACCTAGGTTTGGTTCTCAGCACCCACATCAGGCAGCTGTCCAGCACCTATAACGCCAGTTCCAGGGGATCCAAAGTCCTCTGGCTTCACAGGCACCTAAGCTGCACACGTGTAGTGTGCATAACCTCATGCATGCAAAGATGCATATACATAAAGTGAAAAATAAATAGATAAACTTTTTAGATATTTAAGAAATACTTATTGAGGATGACTATCATCAAAATACATTGCATGCATATATGAAATCCACAAAAATAACAAAAGTAGTTTATAAAAATCCATATTATTTTTTAAACTCTAAGCCAATATTACTTAGACGTGAACAAAAGGGAATGTGATACAGCTAATTATCAAATGAAATATAGGTTAAATGAATAATAAAAGTGAATATATGTAGTATAATTAGCTGGTAATAGCACCCATAAGCAAGAAAAACTATAAAATTAGCTGAATATAAATAATTCTTTCATTATATCTCAGATTTAGCCCTGATATCATTTACATTTTATCACATAAAACCAAGATTGAGATTATGTCTAATTTTGACCAGATGTTGTGGCAAGCACCTTTGATCCCAGCACTGGGAAGCAGAAGAAGGTAGATCGATCTGAGTTTGAACCTGGTATACATAGCAAGTTCCAGGCTAGCCAGGGCTGGTTACACAGTGAGACCTTCTCCAAAATCAAAACAAAAATGTGTCCAATTTCTAACAGTGCTGACAGGCAGGCTTTTAAAAATTGGAACATAAGTGGCAATGTTCCATGAATAGGTAAAGCATCAAGTTAAACAAAATATATTCAAAGCAAGATACAACTTCGTTTGTAGCTTCTCTACAGAAACTTCTCAATAGAATACATGGTAAAGTGTCTAGTGTTTGGAGACATCACCTAAAACCGCCTTATTTATAGAAATCTTTAAAGGGAGAGATATGGATGGCATATTTTTTATTTTTTTACAATTTTTAATTTTTTTTCATGACAGGGTTTCTCTGTGTAGCTTTGGAGCCTGTCCTGAACTCATTCTGTAGATCAGGCTGAGCTTGAACTCACAGAGATCCGCTTGCCTCTGCCTCCCGAGTGCTGGAATTCTAGGTGTGCACCACCACCACCTGGTACTTAGCACATTTTTAAACCACAAAAATCTATATATATATTTATCCCCTCCCCAATTAAAATAGAGTAGAATTGCTTTGTGAATCATAGATTAGTAGTTTTTAAACATTTTCACAAGCAAGACCATGTTTAGTTTTCTTTCAAAGCTGCATATATTTCCAAAATATTTTTACTATTATTATTTATAGCCAGCAAAGTTTACCCAACTTAATCACAAATCAATAAGTAATTTTTTGAGACCTTATACAGAATTAAGGATTTTTACTATGCTTGAGAGCTGACTGAGGGTTTGAAAGAATGCAAGAAATATTCAAAGTATTTCTAATTTGTATGTGTGTTATGTGAACCTTCCTGAAAAAACATAGGGAGTTTTCTTTAAAGGTCTATATGAAACCCACAGGGACAGCAGAGAGGGTTGTGCATTTTTGCTCCTTGGCTGTGGCAAAGCCACCTTGATCCTTATAGCCTCCCTTCCTCTCTTTCATCAAGTAGGAAGCAATAAATCCTGAGGCCATGAAACCTCAGCCTGGGAAGGATTTTAGAGGCAATCCCATCTCACCTTATTCTCCACACAGGAGTCCCCCGAAGATTATCACCAGATAGTAATGAACCAGCACAGCATAGACAGCAGACATGAAGTCCTGGGGGCACCCCTGCTTCAGTGTTTCACACTTATTATATATTCTTTGTCCTAATGGGCCCAACTGAAGGGCAGGAAACCAACGCCTCCAAGAAAAGCAGCTCCATCTCTCCTCTAAGGTGTAATATTTGAGGACTGCCAATTGGTTTAATGTCTTAAAAAATATAATACATAGAGAACTCAACTATCAATGCCATTTATTTTTGGCATATACTTGAAAGCATTCACAGAACAATGTCTCCAACAAGATAATGCGTAATTACTTTGCTATTTTTAGGAGATTATATTTGTCATTTTAAAATGCTTCATTAAATGGTGGGATAAATGATATTAAATTATAGATTAAATGATTAATCTATAAATTAAATGATAGAATTGCAAACTTTTAAAAACATATATACACACATACATATACATACATACACATACGTATACATATGCATATATATGTCTTTAGTTTTTATAATCTTCTAAGATTAGTTGAGAATGTTATAAGAATTTCACACCTGGCCTTCCAAAGTAATATCAAATTTTAATCAACTTTTACAGAAAGTATAGACAAGGGCATTCACCTCAGCAACCACTCTAGCAGAAATTAATAAAGTTAATGTGACTTTCAGAATCATTAATGTCCTTTTACCCCCAGAGTTCTTACAACTTTCAAAGGACCCATAGTAAGGTGTCCATCTTCGAATTTCGGCACACACTGTGTGCACTCAACCACTGGCTCCTCTTACCCCATAATGAAAAAGCACACACTGTGTGCACTTGACTACTGGCTTCTCTTACCCCACTGCTGAAGAAGCACACACTGTGTGCACTTGACTACTGGCTTCTCTTACCCCATTGCTGAAGAAGCACACACTGTGTGCACTTGATCCGTGGCTTCTCTTCTCCCACGGCTGATGACTGAGTAGTATCATCACCTTCATGCAGTATCACAAATAGATTAAATGACTATTTGAAACTTTTGCTGGCAACCATTTTGTGTTAAGATGGCACCCTGGCTCACAGTTTGAATTCCATACTTTGCCAGCAATTTAAAAAATGCATTTCTTTCCCAGGATCATGTAAGAAGCTTAATAATGAGTCACCAAATAATACTACCAATAGCAACAATAATGTCATACTCTTTTCTTTTATGGAAAGAAATGGAGACTTTAAATAGGACCAAAGGACTTTGAGGGTTTCATTTTGGCCATTCTGCATGGGAGAAGAGGCATGCGTTTATTTGTCATGCTTGTATGTATTTTGCTGCAGTGCTTGGTAAAGATAGCCATGAGCTTCTTCTGACGCTTGCTAGTGAGATACAGTTCTCTTTCTGTATCTAAGGACACTGTACCTGCGGATTCAACCAATGTTGGACACAAAATATTTAAGGAAATGATTGCATCTATACTGAACATGTGATTATTATTTCCCTTGTTGTCATTCTCCAAATAACACACCATTTACATAGAATTTTTATTGTCTTTGATATTATAAAAATCTAAAGATTAATATTTAAAACAAGGCCTTGATAATCTTCCCAGGCTGCTCTTGAGCTTATGGGCTCAAGTGGATCCTCTCACCTCAGCTTTCAAGTTGCTTAGGAATATATGCACAACTACACCAGGCTCCTGGAGATGATACAGAGTATACAGAAGGATGTGCACATGCATTTGCAAACCTGAACCATTTTCTAGAAGACCAGACTGAGCTCAGGCTGTCCATCTGAGTTACACTCATTGACCCAATGTTTGCTAAAGTGCTAAATTTTGGAATCATCTGTGAAATCATTTGTGACATTAGTAGACTACTAATGCAATGTTTTCCCAATGAAATTAGTAAAATACTCAATATCTTTGAACCAAAGCTAAAGTTTAGTATTGGTAGGAGCCCCCAGGACCAATCCCCTATAGAAGATTACTTGGTATCTCTATTTTTAAGGTAAAGACACTGGCTCAGGGGTGACCAGAGATTGGCACACAGATAGACTTCAGCTGTATCAGGACTTCCAGCACAGACCTTCATCTGCTTGCTACCCACCAGGTTCCCTCCACCACCCTCACAGGCATCCTCCTATTCATACTGATCAAGAACCCAAGTTCAATAATTGCTTTAATACGAGATGGGAGTAAATGTACAGAGTTACATCAACCAATATAATTTCTAAAGCTCTAATGTGGACAGAGACTGAACATTCATTTCCCGGCTGTCCAGACCAACTAATCACACAGAAACTGTATTAATTACAACACTGTTTAACCAAAGGCTCAAGTATATTCCTAGCTAGCTCTTGGATCTTAAATTAACCCATTTCTATCAATCTATGTATCACCATGAGGCTATGGTTTATTGGTGACATTTTGGCATCTTTCTCCTTCCGCAGTTACATGGTATTCTCTTTGACTTTTCCTACACTGTCTATATATCTCTGCTTGGATTTCTAGCCTGGTTTTACTCTGCTAAACCATTGTCCTAAACAGCTTTATTCATCAACGAATAAAAGCAACACATATACAGAGGGGCATCCCACAACAAAATAAGAGCCAGTGACTGGATGTTTTTGCTTTTCTGACCTCCAGGTTGATCCCAAATTTATGTCTCTGAGTTTTTATTAATCATGCTACACTCTATTGTTTGATGTATCTTGTTTGAAACTGAAAGAACTCATAAGCAAACATTGAGAATCCCTCTGAAGCCAATATGGTGGAACATGCATATAATCCCAGCCCTGCATCATGGAGGGCAGGGGGCTGAGAAGGGAAGATCAGGAGTTCAAGGCCTTGGCTGCATAATGAGATTGAGGTCAGCCTGGGCTACATGAAACCCTGTCAATAAAACAAGAGAAAATAAAACAAACAAACAAAAAGCCTAAAAATAAAAAATGATTTTACATTACAATAATCTAGTTTAACTTAAGGCCACCATGGAAAAACTTCTTTAATAAATATGGTGCACTGGGCGGGGGGGGATGTGATTAACATCTTTGGTATGTGATTATTAACCAATGTTTACCATAGTTTTACTAATTCGTATAGGTTGAATTAATATTTACTATTGATATCTCTTATGGACCCAGTTTTATAAAGGCATATACTCAATATTCCATTATTCCTCTGATTAACTTTGCAGAAATGTTGGGATTCCAGTACATGAGGCTTCTTTCCTAGCAGTGGCATTTGTCCTCAGATCAAGATCGCTTCCTCCATCATGAAAGGCAGCAGCACCCAGCAGCTCTGAGCTTGAGTCTGGTCTGTTTCCAGGGATGCCTGGCTCCCTGGAGTCAGGAGAGATGAAAGCTGCCAAGCCAGAGCTTGTGAAGGTTTCTGTCTGTTTACAAAACCTCCACTCCAGGCAATTGTATTTATTCATTCATTCGTTCAACCAAAACAGTTTACCCATCTAAGACAGCGCAAAGCAGAGAGCCCCTGCACTAGAGGCAGCCTGTTTCTCCCGGGGGCCACTGTTTGTCCTTAAAGAGAAGGGATCTAAGGCAAACAGACTTTCAAATCAAGACTGACAACACAGAATAGAAAAAAAACTATGTTAATTAGCAGTTCAAAGCACTTACTGTTTGGAAAAAAAGGGTTCTTTGGAGGAAGGAAAGAAAATATAAATAAATTGACTTCTGACTGTATTCAGTTGACAAAAAAAGGAGAAGTAAATGAAAAGATACATACAATACATAAATAGATATAACAAAACAAAGTTGTAACAACTACTAATTCTACTTATGGAATTGCATTGTATATAATTATTTATCTTCTTGATGTAATTGTTACCAAGCTTTGCTTCTTTCATTCAAAATTACTGAGTATTTTGAGCTGGAGAGGTGGCTCATCATTGAAGAAGTTACACTGCTCTCCCATAGGACCTGAGTTCAAATCCTGGCTCCCACATCGGGCAGTGCATAACTGCTTATAACTCCAGTTCTAGGGTATCTGATATGTCCGGTCTCCAAGGGCACTGAGTGCACATATCCACACACATAACTTGAGATTAAATACTTTTCTGAAAAACCAGAGTATTGTACTAATTTTAATTGAAAGATAGGGTGGTGAGGTCAATCCATTAGTTGTCTATCACTGTGTAACAAATTATCTCAGAATTTAGCACATTACCAGACATGAGGTTGAGAAAACAGCTCAGTAGTGCAGTCTACATTTAGACTGCACAAAGCTCCATGTTCATCCCTGGCAGCACAAGTGTGTGTGCATGCGTGTGTGTGCGTGCATCTGTATGTGTGTTTGTGTGTGTCTGTGTAGATGTAGATAGATGGGCAGACAAATGAACATTTAAAAATACATTTTTATTATCATATACAGCTTTACTAGAGCTACAATCATTCCAGGACCTATTCTCAGTTTGTCTCACTCACGTGGGTGCCACAGAAGGCTACAGCTCCTGATCGTGGCCTTAGCCACAAAGGATAACCCAAGCCACAGTGGCTCCCATGACCCAGTATCCACAGTGACATGCCATCACTTCTCCCCTTCTACTGCTTAGAAATGCATCATCAGGTCCAGATGACATTAAGGAGACAAAACCAAAGTGACCATCCTAAGGAGTCCTGTCAACAAGTTCCATGTCTTAAAGAGGGGAACGTCAAAGAACTTGTGAACATGGCCAAGTGCAACAGCCTGTGGCTCAAGTGCAGGATGGAGAGGTCTTTCTCTATAATATTCAACATAGGTAAACACCCTTTAAAGTTCCTTGTAGGAACCCTGGCAAGGACTGGTGTAGGAGGGTCCTTCTGTATTTGGGTTGCTTTTATTGGTTAATAAAGAAACTGCCTTGGCCTTCTGATAGGGCAGGACTTAGATAGACAGGAAAAAGAGAACAGAATACTGGGAAGGGGAGAGAGTTAGAGAGAGCCGCCCGCCATGAAGCTCCCAGGTCACACACGCTGAATCGTTTCCCGGTAAGCTACTACTCGTGGTGACACACAGATTATTAGAAATGGGTTAAGCAAATATGTGAGAGTTAGCCAATAAGAGGCTAGAGCTAATGGGCCAGGCAGTATTTCAATGAATACAGTTTCTGTGTAATTATTTGGGGTATAAGCTAGCCAGGCACCGGGAGGTGGGAGGTGGGTGGCCACCGGGACCAAAAGCAGGCCCGTGCCTCTTACTACAAATTGGCACCCAATGTGGCTGCCCAACGTGGTTGACTGACTCCATGTAAAATCTGAGAAAGCTTAAAAAAGAATACAGAGTTTAACAGAGTTTTTGCTGTTTGCTAGCAGGGTGCCGCAGAGAAAATGTCTTCACTCAGCAGCCGCAACAGTAAAAAAGCTGCAGCGGTTTTAAAATGCCGGCTTTCTGGGCTATGCTGCCGGAACTATCTCTGGATCCCACTGGAGACGGATTATTTGGATGGGATTTCTGACTAAAGTGCTATGGCTTGCTTGATGGCAATGTGGACTGCTGTGTGCCTGGAACTGTGAACGGCTCAGGGGCACCAAATGGCTCTGAGGCAGGAGCGGCTCTGGCTCTGCCATGCTGAACTGTGCTAATCTCTGGCAGGATAGTAATTATCATAATAAAAGTGCAGTTAAGGTTTAGACTGGGCAGGAAACAGGCAGTACCTTATAACCCCTATAAAGCGCAACTTAAGTTTTTAAGAACTACTTAGCATTTTAAGAAGTGCTCCTGGATAGTAAAGAATTACAGATTCACAATAGGACAGATTCAGACATAAAAGACCTCTAAATGGGTCACAGTGTTGAATGGCTGTACATAGGCTTGGAGAGAAAAGAAGAAGAGTATAGAGAGTCAAAGTTAATGCTTAAAATAAAAGGGTAAAGTCTTTAAAGAGACAGACTACAGATAGTTATAGATTAAAAAAATAATAAGCCACGTAAAAATGGAAAATTCACAGAAAGTCTGGATTATGTATTTTATTGTGTTTTCTTTGAATTTTTTGACTGTGAAGGAGCTAGGTACAGAGAGACTTTTTATTGTATGGGCTGCCAAGCTAAACCAGCATGGATATTATTATAAAGGTATAATGGCTTCAAAATTTGGATTAAAAGGTTATGGTGCTTTGGAAAGGAGGTTCTTCTTTTGTTTTCACGGAGGATGAGACCCTGTGAATTCCTTCTACACCAATGTGGTTTGATAGACCACACCCTCCTGAAAGGTCACTGTGAACACCTTCAGAAAATTACTTCACTCAACTGGTGACTGAGATGAACAGGATACACCATGACAGACCTGATTAACAGTGCCCCCATACAGCAGGAAGAAGTTTAGAGAGAAGTAACTATGTCCATATTCCCAAATATTGTTTATAAATGTTCTTTAAATTTAAATTTAAAGGGGGAGATGATATAGATATGGATAATTTACATCGGTATAAATTTGCTTTATTGATATAAATTTAAGGTCAATTTTGTTATATATATGTATTTCTGATCTTGATTAAGGTATTGTGATTGTGTAGTTCATTTAAAAATTTAATGTATAATTAGGAAACATAGGTTGTTAATAGATAATCATTGATATAGTCAAGCTTGTAGTCATGTTAGTTAGATTTTCTAGATATATAGAGGTATATTTCAGTTAGATAGACATTCTTTATATCTTTCAAAGATGACAGAATATGGCATTTAATGTTTTAGTAACTTAGGGCTTTTCATGACAATGAGACACATCTGCTCCTGGCAGCACCAGCTACTTCAAGAGGAAGACAGGCATCGAAGAGGCTCCTTATGGAGTTTGCTAGCCATTTGGGCAAGAAACTGCTCTTGCCTGAACTGCTTAACTGGACACAAAGAACCCGCAGAGAGAGGACTGCTGAACTTGCCTAAAGGTGAGATGATCCTTCAGGGTTCCTGATTCATAAAAGAGTCTACGAGACATTCTGCAGGACACAGAAGAAAGTGGCTAAACTGTCTTTGAATTTTCCTGCATCATGGAAATATCTGCTGGATACTATGGGCCTGTAGGCTGAAGATGGATGCCCTAACGATACAGAGGAACTTTGGGTGACTGTCCAGGCAGCGAGATGTCTCTGTCATTTCTAGAGTTTGGAAGTTGCTTATTTCTTGTTTACTTAGGTAATATCT
>PVIU01012083.1:0-17457 GCA_004026605.1 Ondatra zibethicus | reverse complement strand
CAAAGCCTTTCTTTTTGTTTAAATAGAAAAAGGGGAAATGGTGTAGGAGGTTCCTTCTGTATTTGGGTTGCTTTTATTGGTTAATAAAGAAACTGCCTTGGTCTTTTGATAGGGTAGGACTTAGATAGACAGGAAAAAGAGAACAGAATACTGGGAAGGGGAGAGAGTTAGAGAGAGCCACCCGCCATGTAGCTCCCAGGTCAGACACGCTAAATCTTTTCCCGGTAAGCCACTACTCGTGGTGACACACAGATTATTAGAAATGGGTTAAACAAATATGTGAGAGTTAGCCAATAAGAGGCTAGAGCTAATGGGCCAGGCAGTATTTCAATGAACACAGTTTCTGTGTAATTATTTCGGGTGTAAGCTAGCCAGGCACCAGGCGGCGGGAGGTGGTGGCCACAGGGACCAAAAGCAGGCCTCTTACTACAAAGGACATCACAGATAAACTCCAGACAAATTAAAACATGGCACTAAAGCATCCTCATCACCAAGTTAGAGCACATACAAAGATAGCAGTTCCGTGAACAACTATATTCATTGTTGCAAGGATGAAGAAGGATTCAGAGAAGGGCAGGCGATGGGGGCAGCTAAGAAGAGAGAAGCAGAATTTAGAGCAAAGAGATCCATCTCAGTGGGGTTCTGGTTCACTCCTGGAACTGGGATGAAGCACTTAAGTTCATGCTGATGCCAAATGTATGCTAAATTCCGCGTGCTCTTTGATGTCACGCAGATTCATTTGCAATATAAAACACTTATGAGCTTCAATTACCCAGTTCAATGTGAGCACCCAAAGAATGACACAGAGTTCAAATCAGAAGAGATTTTCTCCCAAATTACCTGTGTTAAAAATGAGGACAGTGCAGCCAAGCAAGAGAAGAGAAGTCACCGCAGATATGACAGGCTAGCCTGATAGGAAGATAGTGAGAAATCTTGGAAGAAGAAATGAAGCAATTATAGAGTCACTCCCTGGTAACTTCCTGGAAGAGGACAACCCAGAGATCCTCATTATGTCTACACACATAGGCGTGCTAACACGGGACTCTGGTCGATGTAACCACGTGGTTTTTGTGCCACAGCTTCAGGGTTTTAGCACTAGTGACTGATAGATCACACAATGATAGAACCACCATCATCTCTCATATTAGCAAAGCTGGCAACCACCTTTTTTGTTTTTATTCTTTTAGTTTTGCGTTTTCTTTTTTAGAGCACTCACTACGCAGTTGAGGCTGGCTTCAAGGTTATAATTCTTCCGCCTGGCAAAATGAAAGCTGAGGTTGCAGGTGTGCATTTCTGGGTGGGGTCGTTTTTATTTTAAGAATTCAATTGAATCACCCTAGACCTTACTATGAAAAAAAAATCCAAGTCTCAAGATCTGTGTGTTTCCTCAGAAAGAGAGCCTGCCATGCATCATTGCCGGGGAAGAGTGCTGAGCAGAGGCAGCCAAAGGGCAGTTTGCCTCAGTGGTTAGAGCCCTCTCTTTCCTCTCTTCCCAGGGCCAGTCACAAACGATTTCCATATTTGTCATAGTCCCTTTATTTAGTGTGTGTAGACCAAGTGAGCCACACCAGAACACACGTTGTTGGCCAGCTCAGATAAACAAACGTTGCCTGAGTGCCCATGGATGGCTTGTCATTGGGCTTGGCCTTGAAAATATAAACACGTTGCTGTCCTGCCCCTGGAGTAATTTTCCTGTCTAGGTTTTAGCTTTTACCTAAAAGCATCCAACTGCTCTTACAACCTGGTGCCCAATTAGAACTTAGCTGACCTATCTCTTCCAGACTCTGATGACATACTTTCATAATGTGTCTGACCATGATAACCTAGTCACATGAAAAACTGCCCCCGATTCCTTTCAGCATAAGCTGACCTTCCTGGTTACAACTTCATCCTAATCCTGGGAAGAGACAGCTATCGCACCTCAGTTAAGAGCCAGTAATTTTTTCCTTCCCGAGTCAAATACATTTTAATTGAATAAGAAATATTACTAGGTACTTACTGAACGTTTGGGATAGTATTAGCAATAACAGAAAACATTGAGACAGCATGTATTCCATGTCATTCTTAGCTATCACACTTCAGCTTCACAGTACCCCAGGAACATCACTTTATTGGCAGACGTGGAAATTGGTGTGAAGGAGGCACATCGCGTGTTTGGGGTTCTGCAGTGAGTGAGTGTCCCAGCTCAGGTGTGTGCTCACAGTCTAGCTGGAGCACCTCAGTCTGCACTCTGCAGGCCACTCATAAGTCAGACTGTTTCCATTCACACAGTCATTATTCCCCGCTTTGCAGAGGACAGGGAACTATGGCTTAGGGATAGTAAGAAACCTGCCAACGAGCAGAATGAAAACTGAGCAGGTTTGTCTGACTTCAAATACCCTGCTCTTGCCAAAAGCTGTCCCAGGGTTTAACACTAGGTGTTGCCTAAAACACTTTGCAGTTTGCAGAGCACTTTGGCATATCGGACCTTATTTCCGCATTGCACAGAACCAGCAACAGATATCTTATGATCTCTTTCTGAAAACAAAATGGAAGCTCAGGAAAAGATTTCTTGATGCTATTTGTTGAAATGCGCCTTAGTTAAATCATCTTACCTGCTCCTCTTCCCAATACAGGGGAATGAATCTAGGGCTCTGTGCTTGCCTGATGACCTAAATTTCCAATCCTGATCCACAGTTAATCTCGGTTGTCTTTACCATGCCCCACCTCCCTCTGTTCAAGTTGGCATGTGTTTATCATGGTATACCCAGTGTAACTGGGCAAAACTACCTCTGTTCCAGACCTGACAACCTGGTACTACAAGCATACACTCCAACACTCTCAGACAAAGGGAGAGAAGAAATCCGGTATGCCAAACCAACAGCCTGCAGCTGATGGGTATAGAAAAGCCTTCAAGTACTAGCAAACAATTACATGTGTTCATTACTAGACCTTTCATCAAGACACTTTAGAACATGGATGATGGTACATCAAGGGCTAAGCTCCTGTAATCATCAGGGTTCTCTAGAAGAATAGAACAGATAGAGTGAATATATATTCATACATATCTGTGGAATTTATTAGAGTGTTCACAGGCTGTGGTCCTGCTAGTTCAACAATGACTGTCTACCTGTCTGAACTCTCACGCTGTGCTCACACTAGCCTCGGCTGTCCAAACAAAACTCTGTGTCATCAGATGGAGCCATCGCTCTCTTCCCTGGTTTGGCTTGCAATGTGGATGGCATTTATAGTATAACTTCCAGTGAGTGTCATTACGGGCCATGCTTGTTTCTATTAATAAGGTAATTGTCATACTTTTCCACTGTGTTTAAAAGTTACCTTTTATTTCTAGAATCCTCAAGTATAAGATTAAGGCATGTGCATGTTTTTTTTTTTTTTTTTTTTTTTACTGACTTATTTTTTTCTTGCAAAACTCAAGAGCTGAACAAGAACTGTCACTAGCAATGCAAATTTACCTTAGCTTAAGGGAGCCAAATTTGAGTTTCAAGAATTACAGTGGAACCCTAAAGTCCTATTATTCCCAAGAGATCTAGCAGATCATCATCCGAAACTTTCCAGATTAAAGTAAGTAGTCATCTGACTTTTATAACGAGGCCCCTCAGGTCTAGGCCTCCCTGCCGATCACCGACACTATAGCAAGCAATTGTCGTGTTGGTGTTTGCGCCACCGGGCGTGGTTATGAAAGGTGCGTTTTCATGTTTTCAGTCGTTTTGTTTTGTAGATTTGAGGGTGACCAGATAATGTTTTATACCAGCCTACATTTTTTCTAGAGATTTAAATTTTTTTAATTTATTTTTCTTAATGTATGTGAGTATTATACCTGCATGCATGTCTGTTCACCATGTTCTGGTCTGGTACACACAGAGGCCAGAAGAGGACAGGACATTGGTTTCCCTGGGAGTGGAATCACAGATGGTTGTGAGCTCCCATGTGGGTGCTGGGAACCAAACCTGGTTCCTCTGAAGAAGAGCCATTGCTCTCAACTGCTAAGGCATCATGCCCTCCCTTTCTAGAGGCTGTTTCCAGTAAAAGGCACATTCAGGTTATATTGCACCTTTCAGTTTTCAAAGAACTTTGGAATTCTGATTCCATTTGAACTGCAAAATTATGGTTTTAAGTAAGAAAAGAAACATTATCATTTCTATCCTTTAGCTGTTGAGTCTGATGCTGAGAACTCTACCCCAGGCCAGAGGAAGGGGTGGAATATTGTGGAACTTTCTTCCAGGTCTGACATGGCCATTGTACTCAAGAACTCATAACACCTGCGATTACTTGCACAAGACTGTGCCTGTCAATATCCTACCATGGAAGTGGGAGGAGCTCAGGAGGCCCTATCAGAACCCAACCTATAGGCAGTTATAGTGGTTAGGGGAGGAGCAGAAATTTTCTTCAGGGGTGCGGCCATTGGTAAAGCGCTGAGCACAGTGGTTTAGAAGCTCCTCAAACACTATCATCATACCCAGTGAAAATGACAGGGACACATCTTTCAGTCTCTTCCACAGAGGGGCCAACTGTGCTTACCAGCTGTTAGGGGCAAAAAGAACAGGGATTGCACTTCTGTCCGCTCTGTGCCCAGTCCGGAGCTCTGGAATAACTGAGAGACATAGAAGTGCTACCAGCTCCTCCCTGTCTCCTCATCACAGGTCTCTACCCACAGAGCAAAGAACCAAGGAGATGAGTCACAGGAGCTTCAGAATCTCCTGCACACCGTTGCATGTGTTAAGCATCTGCTGACCATTGCATGTGTTAACCAAGGAGAACTGAGTCACAGGAGCTTCAGAATCTCATGAAGACCATTGCATGTGTTAAGCATCTGATGACCATTGCATGTTTTAAGCACCACATATGTTTTGATACCTAGCTTTGTGTAGAAACCCATTCAAAAGACTTCTTTTAAAAAACATTTAACAAGGCCTGGAGAGTTGTTGAGTGGTTAAGAGCACTGGCTGCTCTTCCCGAGGACCCAGGTTCATTTCCCAGCACCCACATGCAGCTCACAACTCTGGTTCCAGAGGATCTGACACCCTCATACAGATATACATACAGGGAAAACACCAATGTATATAAAATAAGTAATATATGTACATATACACATATAGATATATCTTGAGAAGAACGAAAGGCCTGACTTCTGTCATAAATATACTTAGGGAACAAGAATTGAATAATTCTAGATACACTAGGCACAACTCCAAAGAGCCCACTAGTAAGTATAATTATGTGAGCAAAGGGCTGCAGACTGAAAGAAACCTGTTTAACAATAATGTTACAAAGAGAACTGATCAGCCTCGCTAGCTCCCATTCTGTTCTCTTCACTTTACTGATGCAGCAATCAATGTTCTCAAAAAATACTTTATAACTATATCTAATATTTTTCAAAAATATACATCCACTGCTCACTACCCATGGGTAAAAAGCACAATCTACTGCCTAACTACAACCATAGTGAGGTATCTTGCAGGTGCAACTGGAAACAAAAGCAGAGGCGAGGGACTCTGCAGGAGCACTCAGTACACAGAAACTTTCAGAACAATAGGAAAAACTAACTGAATGGGAAAGCACTTAGGAGCAGGGCTTGTCTGTGGGGTCAGAAGATGCTGGGCACTGGAGTGTGTTGAGCAATATAGGAAGAGAAAGGATTGCCAGGGTGAGGGGACCTCTGCTTGGTGACAAGATGAGGATTTCCTAGCCATGTTTATTTGTCAGGACTGGGCTATGAGTTTTCTATTTCAGCACATGGGACAGAAGTACAAGGGTACAACATACTCTTTTGTTTGCCTCAAATACATTTGACTTGCTCTAAGAAAGATCTTTTTTTAAAAAAAAGAAAGAAAGAAAGGAAGGAAGGAAGGAAGGAAGGAAGGAAGGAAGGAAGGAAGGAAGGAAGGAAGAAAGAACACGACAAGCAAGGAAAACGTCAACCCTGCTAGCAAGTGTGCATGCTCTTGTTGTTAGTTCAAGACCCCTTCCACTCTTTTATCCTAAGTGACATCAATGCTTTCAGTCAGGTCTAGGTTCTCTCTTCAACTTGAGGCTGTTTTTTTATGGGAAGAGGGGACCTGAGAGCAAAAGAAATGAGCCTAGAGGGTCTACCCCAAGCCTCTCCATGGCAGCATCTTAGAAAAGGTTGCTCATCCCTGATTTAGCACACAGGAGCCAAATTGCCAGGAAAGGCTTTTCCAATTAATGCCACGTGGCATTTGTCTTTGAGAAGTGGCCCTGCCTGCATTTGTACTTCTGTCCTAGTCAACTGCTTAATGTTCACGTAATCAAACAAAACAAAACCAAAAAACCAAAATGACATGCAATTATCTTGCTCACAAAATATGTTGTTTTTCTCTGAAGGGGAAGAGCAGGAAGAGGAAGAAGAAAAGGAGATAAGGGATACAGGAGCCAGTACACTTGCTGTACATTACGTATTTCTAAGGACTGTCCTTATGTGGCACAGTACCATGAACATACACAAAGAGTAGCTCTTTAAAACTGAAGCAGCATGATTTTTTTTGTTAAAAGACAAAGCAGATCTCTGAATCATTTTTTACATATTGTTGATTTTAATTTTGAATCTTAATTTCTTCATTATTAAATTAGGATTGGCAAAATATGACACATGGTCACTAAACCAACACAGATCTGCAGAAGTGGTTAAACCTGCCAGCTTCCCCAACTTGTCTCTCTAACAAGGGTGACAGTCTTTGGTGATCTTATTTCTCATTGATATTATATGAACTATGTGCATACCTTAATATGATAAAATCAAACATTACTGACTCATAGTAGGAGTTTAAATAAAATAAATAACTAAATAGGTTACAGATGCCTGTTTCCTGTTTAGGGTAAAAGCAACACCATGCAAAGTGGTCTTGAAGTGCTTTGTCTGAATTACCTCAGAGGATGGCTTAGAGGATCCATAACGTCCACTCTGTAATTGCATACAGTACAACTAAACCTGCCATGATAGCACTTGACCACTGGTTATTAAAATCCTTATCCATTAGCAGTTAGCACTTATTGCATAACACCGAAAGGGCTTGTAAAACACACACTTACAGGAACCACAACAGCATTACTAAAGATCACACTCTGGGTTTGTGATAATTTCATTGTGAACAAAGCTGGGCCATGAAGCCATGTGTCTGAAAGCCTTTGATCTGAGCACGGCACCTAAAATACAAAGTCGTGGATCCTACCCCAAGTACTGCTAGAGGAAGCAACTCTAAGCCACTGAAACAATCCAGAAGTTGGATACAATAACTTCAAACAAGAAACAGCCATTTGCAAGACTCCCTAAATTTTCCTCTTGAGATAGACTTGAGCAAAATTTCTGAACTCTTTCTCTTCTGCTCACAAGATAAAAAAGTATTACTAAGGATTCTTTTATTGAAATTCGTGTGAGAATACATCAGACTGTGGAACTTCCATATCAAACATACGTTTTCAACACACATTTCTGCACGGTAAAGAAAATACATAGGAAGCAATCTAAAACAGGAATTAATTTCAAGTTTCATGAGACAGTATGCTTTCCCTGAGGCAAAGGAAAATGCAATAAGCATTAAAATTATGCTGTACATATTGGTATAATTACATAATACTAAAGGTTGGCTTTTTCCTCTCTGACTTTACTTTTGATAGCTGATACCTCTAAGAAGAGACATAAATTAGGTTAGGCTGATGAAGTAGTGCACTACTTAATTCATAAGACTCAAAATCATTAAAAAGTGGTACAGAGACTGAGAAATTTCCAGACACTCAGGTTACAACAAAAATAGTCATTACAATTTTAAAAGCCATAACTCTTTGCTTAAGACTGACATTCTCTTTACTTACAGTCTGTCCATTTATCTCACGAGGGGCTTCCATTGAAGACTTCTTTGCAATTATAAATAGGCTATTAGCGACACGCTTCTTCAAAGGGTTTCAGCGCCCCACACCTGTGTGGAGCAGAAATCGGGCAGCCATGTTAATTGTGTGGCACCCATCTGCAGCCCTGTGTTCACAGCATGTATACACAAGTCAGGAATACTTACTTCACTGAATGAATCTCTAAAATAAATATTATGGGCTCGCTGTTTATCACCATTTACATGAGGCAAATGTGGCCAGATTATAGCTCAGTGGGGCCTGCTGTCAGCAGCTGCAGCTGGAGAAGAAAGGTGGGGAGCTTTTCACACGCATTATTTTTGAGCCAACAGTACAGAACATGTTTCTTCCTCCTTCTATTTCTTTTTTTTTGTTTTGAATGCAGTTTCTTCCCTGCTATCTATCAATGTCAGCAGCCCCACAATGCAAAGAGGAAATACTAACAAAGAAATATGACTGTAGTGTGAGCAAGGATGAAAGAGCCAGCACTGGAGCTGAGTGCTTTACCCCCAGGGCATGGATATTATTCTACTAAGTCTTAGCAAGTTGACATTAGGGCTCCGTTTCATGGTTGATCGATTCTGCACCTTTAGCCACTCAACACCTTCAAGAAGGATAGGTTTGGGAAAGGCTTCAAACGCAGTCAATAAATGTAGTTATTTACATTTAACTATCCAAAAAAAAAATTAATGTGACCGTCTAGTTTCCCACCCTCACTTCCTAACTTTCAGGGTGACTTTTCAAGGTCGTACTCAAATGAAGAGCTCTAGAGTACTGTCTCGTTTTTGCATTTGAACTTGGGAGCCCAGGAATTGTTCTATTTGACTCACAGTAATTCAGAATGGAGATGTGTAAGTAAGTAATAGCAAAAGGAATTAAAGCACTACAATACAATTTCAAGATCAAGAACACGTGGTGATTTAATTTTAGACTCATTGTTTCTGAAGTACTTGAATTGCAGGTTGTTACAATGTTAGGAAGCCATCGAAGTAAAAAGTCAGTAGCTGTGTGTTTTGACGGACACTAACAGGTCAGGCAAATACGAAGATGATGTTTCCTCACTTGTGAAACGGAAGATTCCAACTGGATGACAGCTTCCCCCTTTATATTTTACACGAATATCATTCTAGTGTGCTCTCTGCTGCTGTGATAAATACCATGATCAAACTGGGAGGTAGGAAGGGGTTTAGATTACCTAGCAGTCCATCACTTAGGGAAGTTAGGAGAGGAAATCAAGCCGATGCCAATTAGGAATGTTGCTTACTAGCTTGCTTTCCCTGGATAATGCTTAGTTAACTTTTTTATAGAGCTGGAGTGGCATGGTGTCTCACTGAAGGCTGGGCCCCTCTGATATCAATTAGCAATCAAGAATATACCCCACAGACACACCTACAGGTCAGTCTGATACAGTTTCCCTTTTCCCAAGTGTGTCAATTTGACAACCAAGATTAGCCAACACTAGCTCATATTTTATTATCTGATGGCTGTGTGCATTTGCATACAGTTTCCTGGCAAAATAGTCTGAGCATCCCTCATCCAAAAAGTCATTTTGGAACACTGGGATAATTTTCCTGTTTAGTTTGCTCATAATTATGAACAGTGCAAAACACGTGACCGATCCACTCCCACCAAAAAAGTTGAGACTCCTTCGGCGATGCAAGACTTGTGGATTATGTCAGAAATTAGAGAGCGCGTTCTGAAGTGCTGTCATTTGCAATTTTACCAAGAAATTAATTTTATGAGTCCAAGTCATGATTTCAGCTTCAGAGTAAATAAAAGTGGCACAGTGCACTCCCACCCAGTAAGCCAGGAAAACATGACGTAGCACTCTGTTTTGCCTGTGCACAATTCCCAGAGTGAATGTCATCGTTCACCGGCACTGTTTGAAAGGATTCCTTGCCTGATTAGGAAAAAGACATCATAGAAGAAATAGGACATTTTTTCATGGCGTAAGTTACTCTCAGGAGGGGTGCTGACTTTTCTAAGGACTAAGGTTGGGATTGAAAGTCAAGGTCATAATCCTTCCTGCATTAGCAAGGCATGCCACAGTTTACAAAGCACATTCACACAAACTGCTCACCATGCATCTTTATCCGGAATCAAAGTCTGTCTCACAGGGCAGGCTTTGACAAAACTCCCTAACTTCCCAGAAACCCCCATCTTTCCTATACCTCTGATTTCCCATAAATCCTCATCCACCATCCCATACCTGTCCTGAGAACATATTCCAATCAGAATCTGTACATCTGATACCCAGGGTTGTTGGCCATGTGTTTCCTTTCCCGGTTTCCACATTGAACTTACTGGGGTATCAAGACCGGTCAAGTTACATGAGCATGCAAGATATTTCGTTCGTCATTTTATTTCTGCTGAAGATGAAGTTGTTCTGTACTAAATAGCATGTTTGTTATTGTTTCCTGGGCTCAAAAGAAAGGACCAAGA
Source organism: Ondatra zibethicus (assembly GCA_004026605.1). Classification (NCBI taxonomy): domain Eukaryota; kingdom Metazoa; phylum Chordata; class Mammalia; order Rodentia; family Cricetidae; genus Ondatra; species Ondatra zibethicus. The sequence continues at coordinate 7,152 of PVIU01012083.1, read as the reverse complement.
CTGTTGAGAAGTTCAAACAATCAGTATTCATCTGCTTCAGGTAAATGTTTCCACCATAAAGGCTACCACTCGGAAATTTGAAAACAATCACAGAGAGCCGTGGACTCTATTTACAAACTCTCCACTGCTTGCTAAATCAGCATAGTTGCTTCCAGATTTCGACATGTCAATCCAAGCCATGAAATATCTGACATGACTGGGCCTACTGATATTTAGGAATCTGGCTCAGGCAAAGCCTTAATTCCCTCGCTGGACTTGATCTTTCATGGTTTATAAGTAAGCCTGCCTCCATTATAGCATTTATCTAGTGGGACTGTAATTATTTCTCTACCTGTCTCTTTGACTTGCTGCAGCTCCTTGAGGTTTCGGGCTATGCTGTGCTTTCTTGTCCTGGTCACATATGGCGCTCGTTAGGTATTTTGAATGAATCAACAAATAAATTAGTGAATGAATGTGTGGTGCTAATGTACGGCACTGTTTGAATTTTGAGCCAGAATTCAGCAAACAATTAAATAGTGATATTATCATCAAGCAATTTACAAAGAATCCATCAACATTCTGGCTCTAAACATTGCTTGTCGTCACCCTAAGTAATGGGCTCCAGAAAAACAGGTGACTTTATTTCTGTCTATTTATCCACCTACTTATCTGTCTAGCTATCTATACAGATAGAGAGCAGCCATTACTGAAATGGCATAAACCCACTATAATGGCTGGTCTTGACTAGATTTGGAATCACCTAGGAAACTCCATCTTTGGATATGTATGTGAAGGAAGTTCAGGAGTTTAAACTGAAGAGGGAAAGACCATGCTGAATGCGTTCAACACTATGCCCTGGGCTGGTGTCCCAGACTGGACAGAACAGAACAATGAAGAAAGTTTTTGTACCAGCAATCGTCACCCTGCTTCCTGATTGTAGGACAGAAGATGTCCGGCCACCTTGTGTTCCTGCTAGTCGTCTTTCTGCCTCGATGGCCTGTATTCTAGTTTACCTTCTGTTCGTATGCTAACACCATGACCAAAAGCAACCCAGTGAAGAAAAGATTCGTTTTAACTAATTGCTCATGGTCTATCATGAAGGGGAGTCAAGGCAGGAAGTCAAGGCAGGGATTTGAAGTAGAAACCAAGGGAGGACTGCTTCCTGCCCTGCTTACGTCAGCACTTTTCTCACCCAGTCAAAGCCTATAGGCCCAAGAATGGCACTGCCCATAGAAGGCTGGGCCCTCCTGCATCAGTCAACAATCAAGAAAATGCCATACAGATATGTTTACAGGCCAAACTGACACAGGTAATTACTCAACTGAGATTCCCTTTTCCCGTGTGTGTCAAGTTGACAAACCAAGATGGGTCATCGCAGACTGTCCCCTCAAACCACTAGTCCTAACAATCTCTTCCTCATATGATTCTCTCTGCTATTCTGTCACAGCAGTGAAGAAAGTGAGAGCTGAACTCGTGTGTAAGCACACGCAGAGGCGACCCTAGGTTGGCTTCCCAGGTGAACTCGTGTGTAAGCGCATGCAGAGTGACTCTAGGTTGGCTTCCCAGGTGAACTCATGTGTAAGCGTATGTAGAGGTGACTCTAGGTGGGCTTCTGAGGTAAACTCGTGTGTAAGCGCATGCAGAGGTTACTCTAGGTTGGCTTCTCAGAGTCTTCTCCTGATTTAGACCTGGCCTCTAAAGGAAGTTATAGGAGCATTTACTGAGGATAATGTCTTTGGAGACTTGAGGGGTACTCCAGGCAGGTACTTTGGTTTTAGGGGTACCCCCAAAGTCAGGTGGCAACTATTCACTCACAAACCACTCAACACACCCCACAAAAGCATTGCAGAGGATTAATCAGTCATGTGTGCATTTACTCCAAGTAGTCAGTCCTTAATTTGCCCACACCTGGGTCACCTGTAGTGACAACCAATGGAAGGTGTCATTGCAGTTGCACACAGCAGAAGGCCACCCTTCTGCTGGCTACTAAAATTCAAGGTGCTCTCAAAAAGAGGCAGGGACTAAGCAATGCCCTGGGTCCTGTCTACTAAATCTAAAGCTCCAGGTTAGTAATCTTCTCTGCAGACAGAGGGAAAATGTCTTACTGAATCCTACATCATCATCTCTTTCAGTGGAAAAAAAGGATGCACTGGGCCAAACAAACACGGAGAAGGTACTGAACATGATTCAGCTGGGTGTGCATTCAAATACAACCTGACTCTTGTGTCTTCTACATGCCTGAGGCCATCTGGTTGCTCTCTAAGGACAGACAGAGGCAAATAGCCCCTTCTAAGGCCAATGTTACCACCACCCGTCCCCTACTCCACCCCCACCTTTGAGAGACTTTAGGAGCTTCGCGGGTCTAGATGGGAGAAGCCTGACTCATACCCACAACCCCGAGTTATCTACTTGCCAAGGAAAATTAGTTTTGAAAAAGAATCCTCCAGGCAGAGAGTAACAGTAGGAGGCTCTCGGCTGTGTGAGGAAGAGACACGGTTCTTCTTAACACAGGAGGGAACTAGGTTTTCTCCAGTGCTTGAAGAAAGCCAGCTGAAGGATGTGGGGAGGTTGCCCATGGCTGGCCTTCACTGAAGAAAGGGAGCTGTGGGAAGCGAGGCTCTGGGCTGCTAGTAAAAGCTTGCTTTGTTCAGTGTGTGCACCCACACAGGATTAATGGATGCTTTAAGAACTCCCGTCCTTTGACACTCTTGGAGTGGAGTGGAAAGAAGTTCAAATTGGTGAGCACACACCAGCAAATAAACAGTGCTAAGTGTTAAACTTAAGCACTGATAAAATAATAAACTCTATAGAAACCAAGAATTCAATCTGATAAGAACTTAAAATTATACAGATCTCCTCTTGGAGCGCAGAGTCATCATGAAGTTGGACCCCTTGTAATGACATAAATATTCCCATACAGCTCAATGGTGCACACTAGGAAATAATACAGTGTATATTCTTGTGACCAGCAAGCTTATCAGAATAGGAAATACAGACAAAAGCTTGTGAGCCAAAACATCTAGTAAATATTTCCAGTCTAAACTTCCCCAAGCTCTCACCATTCATCCTCCTGAGGGGTGTGTGTGTGTGTGTGTGTGTGAGTGTGAGTGTGAGTAGTGTATGTGTGTGGTATACACTCATGTGTGTGTACAGAGATGTATGTGTGGGAGTATACACACCACCTTGGTGTTACTCCTACTATTTCTTGAGAACTCCCTTACTGGGAGTGGTGGCTCACTATTTAGACTAAGCTGGCTGGACAGCAGACCACAGGAATCTTCCTGCCTCTGCTTTCCTAGGATTACAAGCATATATCACCAAGCCTGAAGTTTTTTTTGTTTTTGTTTTTTGTTTTGTTTTTTTTTTTTAACTGGGGCTACAACTCAAGTCCTCACGCTTGTGTGGCAAACACATTACCAAATTGATTATTTTCCCAACTCCTTTGCTTGGCACTCTTAAAAAACATGCTTCAACAGCTCTGAACCCAGAATTTCCAAATTCAATAAAATCTGTATCCACCCCCACAAAAACATTTATATATATCTTCCTATCCATCTGTTAAAACAATGCAGTTGACAAGACAAGCAATAGCATTCTATCTTGTATGAAGGTTGGCTTCTATGTTGATTCTAGCTCATTACAAAGGTCCTGTCTTTTTTTTTTTGGTTAAGTATTTTTATATTTTTGTAACCAAATGAATCACTTGAATCTGTATTCATGTTCAAAGGTCCTGTCTTAAGGTATGCAAAATAGAGAGAGAAAGGGTCAAAGCTGGCAAGCCATTGGGACAGTCTTTCTAGATTAAAGACAGTGGGGTTGAGGCGAAAATGGGTACTGATACAATTAGGAAGAGAATGTTTCCTTTTTATTTCATATGCCGTATGTGCTTTATTTTCTTCCCCCTGGTTTGGAGAAAGGGATTGTTTTAGAGGGCACATCAGTCATCTGTAATGACCCAGAGCCCCATCCGACGCCGTTTATACCTTGTGGCTCCTTGGATGAAAGAGTATTTTCATTACAGCACACCAATGCTTTACTCTTTGCCTTCTCACCAAGTGTTGAGTTTTCTAACATTCCAGAAGCAGACGGAAACCCAACGATTGAACATCGCTTTATGGAAAAGAAAAGGGCTATTCTGAGACATGCCCCAGAAGACCGTATCTACAGATTGAGTCAACATATCAAATCAAGGGGGCCCTAAGAAAATTTACAAATAGAAGCCTGCCGTGAAACGAACCATTGGATAAATGACCTGCAGAGAGCTGTGGAACTTAGTCATCCGGGGCTGTGGAAGCCGCAAGGCACTGACTGTCACCTTCTTTTGCTTTTCTTTGCCTTCCTAAGAAATTTGGCTCCATCAAGGAAGACAGATTAGGCATGCACGCATATGTCATCCTTGGAAATCCTATACCCCAGCCTTTCAAGAAGGAAAGGGTGCAGCAGTCACTGTTACACACCAGTTTGCTCTGTACCTGGGCAGAGGTCCTCTGCTGTTGCAGTTATAGTTCTTAGAGAAACAAATGTCTGCCCTCATTTTGTTTTATAGATTCTGCTTATTTCCCCACTCAGCTGATTTAGCATTTTTTGTTGTTGTTTTAATTAGTTGTTATTTTGTTTTTATTCTGAAGCCTGCTTATTCTTTATGGAATTTCCAAATGAGTAAGACCAGGTTTGTTTTTCAATTGATATAATTTATACATATTTACAGAAGATAATATAATACTTCAGTATATTTACATATTGTGTAATGACAGATTCAGGGGGATGAACAGAAGCATCACTTATAAACATCTGTACGTTCTTATGGTGAGATAATTTAAATCATTTATTTCAGCTTTTTGGAAGGATGCATTATTATGATTTTTTGTTTGTTTGTTTTGCTTTTTGTTTTCCGAGATAGTGTTTCTCTGTAGCTTTGGAGCCTGTCCTGGAACTAGTTCTTGTAGACCAGGCTGGCCTTGAACTCACAGAGATCCGACCACTTCTGCCTCCTGAGTGCTGGGATTAAAGGTGTGCACCACCACCACCCAGCACATGAACTATTGTGTTATATTATATTTTATTTTATCTTGTTATTTTATTATCATCTGTAGTCACTCTACAGTGCAATAGAACTTCTGTGGATTCGTCTAACTTCAGATGAAATTGGAAGACAATTAGACAATAAAATGAGTTTACAACAATTAGGAAAGCCACAATATCCTATTTGGCAAGTAAAGATGAAGCCAAACTATCCTTAAGAACAGCAGACTTATACAATAGTTTGATTTAGCACTTACTACATGAATAGTGTTAAAATTTTTCTACATGCTCACTAACTGTGGCTTGTGTATTAGTGTGGGATTTGAACACTAACTGTGGCTCGTGGATTGGTGTGGGATTTGGACACTAACTGTGACTCGTGGATTGGTGTGGGGTTTGGAAATCACTGTGACTTGTGGGTTGGTGTGGAGTTTGGACAATAACTGTGGCTCGTGGATTGGAGTGTGGGGCTTGAACACCTTTGCATTGTGTAGCACTTATCTTGATAACCCCAACTTGAGAAATCTTTTATGTGATGATGAACTTATGGCATTTGACAAAAGTGATTTAAATCATGGGCAAAAATGACACACATCTGAAGTGTTACTAGGAGGGTGTTGACACCACTACCTCCACGGACACTGAGAAAGCATTGTTTGTGTTCCATGTATCACAGAAATAATTTCTTAGCCTTGAGGAATTTCAGCTTTCTTAAGGAACGGACTCCAGACCAACTGGTGAGTAGCAAAATAAAACAAAATGATTTCTACTCAATGGTTCTCTTTGCCCAGTCCAAACTCAGCAACTCTGTTTCAATGATGAATTGACTTACTTTATTCAAAGGGAAGAAAGAAGATATGGATCACCTACTATTAAAAAAAAAAGCTTAACATGATGAAAAGCTGAGCCGTGATTATGCAGACAGGGCCTGGTTTGGGGGTAGGCAAATGTCAATGGGCCCTAGAGAGACAGAAGGAAACTTTTGGGGCTGTTGAAAGTGTGCCCTGAGCGGTAGTGGTTCCTTCCATGAGCACCAAAAACACATGAGAAATATGTTTAGTGCAGTCAAGAAGTTTTGTTAGTTTGGCTTTATTTTGTTTTGTAGAGATGGGCCTCTTCCTATAGCCCAGGCTGGCCTAGAATTTCTGATCCTCCTGCCTCAGCTTCTCCCATGCTGGGACTACAGGGATGCACCATTAGATCCAGTTAATAATGATAAACTTTAAGACTATGCTGTAGATTATATTTTCATTAGCTCTCAACCATCAGGATGGCAGCAAATAGTGACTGTCTCCTTCACCAGGCGTGAAGTAGTCTTCCAAGTCAAACAAGCCAGCATGGCTCGTCTCCAGCACAGAGTGTGCGGACTCCTACCTGAAGCAACGGTACGGGCCCAGCTCTCAGACAAGACAAATGCAAATATGATCTTGGTTTAAGAGGTGAGGATTAGAAAACATATAAAGCTCTTGAACACTAGGGTTTAACTGATATATTAACAATGTAGACAGTTCTATAGGCTTTAATATTTTTTTAGAATTTAAATCAGAATCATCTGATGATTAGTAAAACTGTGGGCCATATTTGTAAGTCACTTTATTTGGGTTTGCTCACAGTTAGTTCGGCAGGAAAGCATCAAACAGCAGTTTTTCTCCAGAAAGTGTGATTACTTCTCATACCGCTGTGTCAGATAGTTCTCATCTTCTGCTAACATTCAAAAGTAGTATTGCAAGCCTGGATATAATCATAGACATCGGGGCCTATCTGATTTGTACCAGGACCACAAACACACTCATCACAAGACCTTCTAACTCATGTATAGGACATGCCAGCCCTGGAAGAGTTGGGGAATCCATGCCTTCCGGCTCTCCTCCAACCAACACCCAAAGATTTGAGCTAATCCCCAGTAATGTTTAAGTGGTTTCCTCATTCCCTGGTGCTGACTCCCCCTTTTTGCAAGCAAAAGTTGGAAGCCAGGGGCGGGGATAGAGGTGGGAGAAATTTCATCCGATGAATGGAGATAGAGACAGAGACCCACATTCACATCAGAGCAATGGATTGAGCCCCCAAGGTGCAGGTGAAGAGCAGAAGGTGGGAGAAGATGAGTTAGGAAGTTAGGACCGTGAGGGGCTGGTCCACCTACTGAGACAGTGT
>PVIU01012082.1:0-61660 GCA_004026605.1 Ondatra zibethicus | reverse complement strand
ACACCTTCCTAGGCCTGAATGGAGGCGAGAGGGCCTTGGGCTTCCCACAGGGCAGGGTAACCTGCCCTCTCTTAGGACTGGAGGGGAAAAGGGGAGGGGGAGTGGGGAAGCGGGAGGGAAATGGGAGGAGCGGAGGAGGTGGAAATTTTGAATGGTACTATTTATAATGCAATAATAAAAAATTAAATGTGGAAAAAAAATACTCTCCCAAAAATATCAAACAAAATCCAGGAGCCATGAACAAAAGATCAGGGCTTTGAATATTTAGTAGAAAATTAGCAGTTAGTGCAGCTTCCAAAGAAAAGATCACTGTAAGCTAATGTTATTTTTCTTTATCAGAATAATATAAAATAAAAGAAAAAGTCTATATTTTATTACTTAGGATTATATGGAGTATAACAACTCCATGTGAGCAGAACTTTTATCAATGAAGTATATTTTCGATGTTGGTATGAGATGGAGCTCCTGTATAACTCAGCTCCTCATTTCGTAGTTGTTTTTTTCCTACAGAGTAATTATAGCAACTGCCAGTGATACTTTTTTTTTAATTTTTCCATTCAAAAATTTACACTTCCTCCCCTTCTTCCATTCCCCTCCCGCTCCCCACTAACCCTCCTCGTTCCCCCTCCATCCTTAAGAGAGGGCAGGGTAACCTGCCCTGTGAAAAGTCCAAGGCCCTCACCCCTCCATCCTGGCCTAGGAAGGTGTGCATCCAAGTAAACAAGGAACCCAAAGAGCCAATATATGCAGAAGAGACAGGTCCCAGTGCCATTATCGATGGCTTCTCAGTCGGCCCCCATTGGCAGCCATATTCAGAGAGTCTGGTTTGATCATATGCTTGTTCAGACCTGGTCCAGCTGGATTTGGTGAGCTCCCATTAGATCAGGCACACTGTCTCGGTAGATCAGGCACACTGTCTCGGTTGGTGGACCAGTCCCTCACGGTCCTGACTTCCTTATTCATCTTCTCCCTCCTTCTGCTCTTCAACTGGGCCTTGGGAGCTCAGTCCATTGCTCTGATGTGGATGTGGGTCTCTGTCTCTATCTCTATCCATCGGACGAAATTTCTCTGGTGATATTCAAGATAATCATCAGTGTGAATATGGGACAAGGCCAGTTCAGGCACCCTCTCCTCTGCTGCCCAAGGACCTAGCTGGGGACATTCCCATGGACACCTGGGATCCCCTCTAGAGCCAAGTCTCTGGCCACCCTAAAATTGCTCCCATAATGTAGGTATCTTCTTCCCTGCTCCAATATCTGCCCTTCCTCCATCTCCACCCTCCCACTCTCCCAAGCTCTCCCCAGTCCTTCCCTTCTCGCTTCTCTTTCCCACTCTCCCTTTTCCCCTATCCCACTCCAACCCCTAGCCCCATGCCCGTGCTCACAACTTTTGCCTGGTGATCTTGTTGGCTTCTAATTTCCAGGAGGATCTATATATGTTTTTCTTTGGGTTCACCATGCTATTTGGCTTCTCTGGGCTTTTGAACTATAGCCTTCTTCTCAGCATCTCACAGAACCTTCTCGAAAATTGATCACATACTCGGTAACAAAGCAAACATCCACAGATACAAAAAGATTGGAGTAACCACCTGTGTCTTATCGGATCATCATGGAGTAAAGTTAGAATTTAACAACAATTTCAACCCCAGAAAGGCTACAAACTCACGGAAACTGAACAGTCAACTACTGAACCACTCCTGAGTCAAGGAGGAAATAACAAAAGAAATTAAAGTCTTCCTTGAATTCAAGTGCTAAGAGGAAAGTTCATAGCACTTAGTGCCCACATAAAGAAAACAGAGAAAGCACACATTAGTGACTTAACAGCACACCTGAAAGCTCTAGAAAAAAAAAAAAAAGAAGCCAACTCACACAGGAGGAGTTGAAGACTGGAAATAATCAAACTGAGGGCTGAAATCAACAAAATAGAGACCCAGAAAACAATCCAAAGAATCAATGAAACAAAGAGCTGGTTCCTTGAGAAAATCAACAAGATCAACAAACCCCATCCAAGCTAATCAAAAGGCAGAGAGAGAACACTCAAATTAACAATATCAGAAATGAAAAGGGGGACATAACCACAGACACTGAGGAAATTCAGAGAATCATTAGGTCTTACTACAAAAGCCTGTATGCCACAAAATTGGAAAATGTAAAAGAAATGGACAGTTTTTTAGATAAATACCACATACCGAAATTAAATCAAGACCAGGTGAACAATTTAAATAGACCTATAAGTCGCGAGGAAATAGAAGCTGTCATCAAAAAACTCCCAACCAAAAAAAGCCCAGGACCATATGGTTTTAATGAAGAATTCTACTAGAACTTCCAAGAAGAGCTAATACCTATTGTTTCACATAATAGAAACACAAGGGTCATTGCCAAAATCTTTTTATGAAGCTACAGTTACCCTGATACCAAAACCAAACAAAGACTCAACCAAGAAAGAGAATTACATTGATGCAAAAATTCTCAATAAAATACTGGCAAACCGAATCTAAGAATACATCAAAAAAAATCATCCATTATGATCAAGTAGGCTTCATTCCAGAGATGCAGGGCTTGTTCAACATACAAAAAATCTATCAATGTAATCCATCATATAAATAAATTGAAAGAAAAAAAATATGATCATTTCATTAGATGCTGAAAAAGTATTTGACAAAATTCAACACTCCTTCATGATAAAGGTCTTGGAGAGATTAGGGATATAAGGATCATATCTAAATATAATAAAAGCAGTATATAGCAAGCCAATAGCTAACATCAAATTAAGTGGAGAGAAACTCAAAGCAATTCCACTAAAATCAGTAACAAGACAAGGCTGTCCACTCTCTCCATATCTCTTCAATATAGTGCTTGAAGTTCTAGCAATAGCTATAAGACAACATAAGGAGATCAAAGATCAAGGAGATCTTTGGAAAAGAAGAAGTCAAACTTTAGTTATTTGCCGATGATATGATAGTATACATAAGTGACCCCAAAAACTCTACCAAAGAACTCCTACAGCTGATAAATACCTTCAGTGATGTGTCAGGATACACGATCAACTCAAAAACATCAGTAGCCCTCCTATACACAAAGGATAAAGAAGCAGAGAGGGAAATCAGAGAAACATCACTTTTCATGATAGCCACAAATAGCATAACGAAAGTATCTTGGGGTAACACTAACCAAGGAAGTGAAAGATCTATTGGACAAGAACTTTAAGGCATTGAAGAAAGAAATTGAAGAGGATACAAGAAAATGGAAGGATTTGCCATGTTCCTGGACTGGTAGGATCAATATAGTAAAAATGGCAATTCTACCCAAGGCAATCTACAGATTCAATGCAATCCCCATCAAAATCCCAATAAAATTCTTCATAGTCCTTGAGAGAACAATAACTAACTTTATATGGAAAAACAAAAAGCCCAGGATAGCCAAAACAATCGTGCCAGTGATACTTTGAAAGTCAGTGACTCATATATAGGTTCGTAGTCATTGAAGTAGAAATATGTGGTGCATTTGTTGATGACTTCTTTTGCATTGCTTTAATACCAGCTTTCATATAAACCTCCAGGAAGTAAATATTTAATAATGTTTAATAGAAACTATCAATGGGTTGTATATATAAGATGCTAATCAAAATTATACCACTACAGCTAGATAATAGAGGAAATATTCTGTATTCATAGATTTTTAATACTTTCTTTATATCTATCAAATATATAAAAATTATTAATATTTCCTTTAAAAGAAAATACACATATTTGGAATATATTGTTTTATTACATTTATTGCTTATTGCATTTAAAATATGCAATCATTCACCTTATTTAATAAAATCTTCAGTTACTATAATATTATGTTTATGTATGAAACAGTTTTGTTAACAATAGCTGTAAACTTATTTATTGGTAGTAAAACCATGAGTCATATTGTTACTTCTAGGACATTATTTAGAGTATTTTGAAATGTGATTGTCTCAATTGAGCTACGAATTTTGTAATGACTGTAATATGAGGTTGTACAATCTGAAGACTCAAGTTATCTTAAATTCACACCTGGTCATCCAACTGCAATCTTGGTGGTTTTATGTGTGGAGTCTTATGGGCTTGACTAGGTCAACATGATTTCCTGGGTAAAAAAAGGCTAAGTGGGGCAGTGATGTCACACACCTTTAGTCACAGTACTTGGGAGACAGAAGCAGGCAGATCACTGTGAGTTTGACGCCAGCCTGGTTTCCACAGGTAGGGTTGTTACACAGAGAAGCCATGTCTCAAACTTAAAAAAAGAAAGAAAGAAAGAAAGAAAAAACTCTAAAAGAGACTTTCCTGGGACCAAGCTTTCTCCACATGAGGCTGTGGCATTAAATTCTGCTTTCACAAGGACAAATTTCAATAATAATAATAATACATTCATTTTTAAAAGTTTTTAAAAGTATGACAATCTAGATGGCATGGTGAGGTAAAGGCAATTGACACAAAACCTACATCTGTGGGACCCATTTGATGGAAGGAGAGAACCAATTCCAACAAGTTGTCCTCTGGCCTCCACACATGAACCACACATGACACATGTATGTGTGAAGACGTGTGTTGTAGGAGTCAGCTTGTTTGTTTCCTGGCCTCCCAGCCTCTCAAAATAACCACACAAAAACTATATTAATTAAATAACCACTTGGACCATTAGCTCTAATTTCTTACTGGCTAACGCTTATATCTTAATTTAACCAATTTCTAGTAATCCGTATATTGCCATGTGGCTGTGGTTTACTGGCAAGATTTTGACTGGTGTCTGTCTCTAGTGGGGCTATATGGCTTCTCTAAACTCTGCTTTCCTTCTCCCAGCATTCGGTTTAGTTTTTCTGCCTAGCTCTACTCTACCCTATCATAGGCTCAAGACAATTTGTTTATTAACCAATGGTATTCACGGCATACAAAGCAGAATCCCACATCACCCCCACATAGTTTCTGTGTGATTATTTTGGGGCTAAGAAACCGGGAACTAACTAGCTGCCTCCCCACTACAATCCTATGTAATGTACATCCAGTAAATCTAAAAATAAGATTGTACTGATTTTTAGTAGCATTAATTAATTTATTATGCAATGCATTTTAGAAAATATCTCATTCCAAATTTACTGTATAATAAATACATTTTGTACATTTTAAATTGTATTTCCTACATAAAAATGTGTATAATCTGTGCATATATGTAATGCTTTGTTTTAATAAACATGTAGACATATAACAAATTACTTTTATGGAGTTAATTATTCAATACTAGATTCAAGATAGTTTAGCCTTGGCTTAAATCACATATTTAAAGCTGCTTAGGAAAAGGGCAAAGCATCAATTAGCACAGGGCTTCAGAGCTTGTACAGTATTTTTGTAAAAGCTTCAGGGAGCTCCAGGCTCCACAAAGAAAACCAATTCAATGTTAATGAAGCTATTCCTAAGAAAGGCCTAGGGAATGTAACAGAGAGAAAAGAATAAGGGGGCGAGGGGAAGTGCATGCCTTGCCAAATTTGTAACTTAATCTCTCTGAAAACCACCAGATCTCTCATTAGACTAGAAATGCCATGTAGTGGAAAGAGACCTCATGGAAGTTCAGCTTTCAGAAATATGTTTACCCTCTTTAGGAGAAAAGAAAGAAATAGGTAACCAAGTGCAAAACCTAATAAGAATTTGCCCAAGACACTGGATCACTATATATGTTGCATTTAATTGAAATATATTCTTCAAACGTGCCAGCTACACCTTTCAGATGGGAAATTTGTGCAGCTTTAGGTAAATACTCAAAACAATTCAGGAATCCACTGTAATTATAAATCTATAAAGGTAATAAATAAAACTAAAGACATCAGTTGATTTGATATCTTTGTATAACTCTTATATATGATTTTGGATAATGCACAGTACCTGAATATTCAGAACATGGAGAAAAGATATAGAATAAATTGACCAAATGGAATTGTCTCAGTTGCTTCAATAGACCTCTGCCTTGGATATCACCTGTGCTTCATATGTACAGCAGTATTGTTTGTATTCAGAAATAATGTGCTCACTCATTGTTAGTCATGACAATGGCTCACTGGGTTTCTTGGAGTATAATATACCTCCCCCAAATGAAGAAAGAGAGAGCATGGTGTCAGATTTTAGGTCAAAATACATCTTTTCAAAAGGAATATCTATATACATTTTACATATTGACCTTTCAGCTAATTTACCTAAAGATCACATTTTGAAGTTTATAAATGCATGAAATTCAACTATGATATACAGTTACTATAATTAATGACTATGACTAATGAAAAAGCAAGTCATTGGGTCATTAGTTACCTTTTTTTAAGCTTTATATAATTTACTATTTTCAATGTAATCTTAATTATGATTTAAATACTAAATATTTTTATTTAACCAATTAAGTCCTTTACATGCAGAGAAGTTAAATAGCATCATCAAGAGGATAGAATCTGTCTAATAAACTAAATCTATTTTAGAGATATGTACTCAGTGATGGTGTTGTATTACAGTAATAGAAAAATATCTTACTAAGACACCTTCCAAATAATTTGACTAACTTTTCTCAGAATTTTTCCCTGCTTGTTTCCATCCACTCCTAATCATTAACTCACCTCAAACACTACATATCCCTTTTCTATTTACTCAATGTCCAGGAACATTTACACATTAGCAGGTGTGTACTTAGCACCTCAGTATTTTTCTCTCCTACTTCTATTTGAACTCCCAAATCCCCGTACAGGTTTCATATCCATTCTAAGGCTGCATGGGATCTGATTTAGTCTTAGAAACTTTCTAATAGCTGTCTCCACTTGAACAAGTGAATAGGCCACATTAATGTAAGAAATGCAATACAAGTAGATTCTTCTTCACAAATGTATGAGCAACATATAGTACAGGTACTTTTTCTTATATTTTAAACTCACTTTTAAGTTTCATTTTTCAAAATTAGCAATATTATATTTATGGTCCAATGATAATAAAGCCTGCCACTAAATGATTCATCTCCCTCCCCTTTTCTTATTTTACTTTATTTACTTGTTTCTTTGCAGTATAGTTGTTCATGATAATTTTAAAATCAATGCCAGTGAAGGCATTTATTCTCCAATATTTTGTCAATCATAAGCAATTCATGAAGGTTACCAATATAACATGTGATAAGGAAAAAGATGTGAAACAATGGCTTATAACATAGCATGTGATTTAGACTTAATTGTTTCATATTGAAGCCAAAGTTATATTAGATTTTTCTGTATAACCCAGAAAAGGTATTTTCCTTTTTTATATATAAAGGTATTTGATAATCTCTAAATCTAACTCTGCATCAATAATTTCTGCTTTGTTCCAGGTGAGGAGCAGACTTTCAATTCTCTTATTAGTTGAATTGCACAATAATAAATTTTATTTCAGAATTCTAGAATAACTTTTCATTTGGTTATCAAGTTACAACACTTTATACACATATCTTTCATATTTTAAATGTTGAGCTGTCCACAAATTTTATTGGTTAATGTAGTAAGAGTAAAAATCTCAGAATCTGATATTGAGGTTTCCTTGAAGGTCAGAAAGCAAAGCAGTCAGTCACTAGCTGTTACCTCTACCTCAGTCCCCAAAAGGCAATCTTGCCTCCAGGAATCTCAGAATAAAACAGAGCTGTCTACTTCTGTCTTATATTCCTCTCTAGTACAGTGCTGTGGAATGATGTTTTTGTAGACTGTAAAGATTTGGCACTCATATTAGTTTTGTTAAACACTGATTGGCCAGTAGCCAGGCAGGAGGTATAGGGGGGAGCAACGAGCCAAAAGAATTCTGGGAAGAAGAAAGGCAGAAAGACAGTCACCAGCCAGACACAGAGGAATCAAGATGAGAATGCCTCACTGACAAAAGGTACTAAGTAATGTGACTAAACATAGAAATATGGGTTAATTCAAGTTGTAATATATAGTTAATAACAGGCCTAAGCTAATAGGCCAAGCAGTTTGTAATTAATAAAAGCCACTGTGTGTTTTCTTGTGACTGAACAGTTGTGGGACTGGGAGGGACAGAAACTTCTCTCTACAAGTTATGTCACAAAAATAATTCTCACATTGACCCACATGACATGTGTCTGATGAACAATTTCATTGGTTATTATATTTTAAGCTTCTGTTTCTCTGATTTGTATGTCCAATTTTAAGCAAACATCACACGAGAATAAAAATCAAAAAAATGTTCATACTATACAAATGTTACATTTGAAATCAAGAAGATGATTTCTATGCACAGACAAAAATAAACTTTAGGGCATTAATTCACTTAGCCCTGCAATTGAAGTGGAAATGGTGAGCTATACAGATAGATGTTTCAGGAAAGACTAGAGATAATATTGCTTTACACACATTTTCAGTAGAAGGTTCTTCACAGAACAGTCTAAAGGTTACCAAGCCAAAGAAACCCAATCTTCTCCCCGCCAAACACTTGGTATTCCATTCTGTGTGATACAGATTCACACATTCAGGTAAAATGATTTCGTCTCTCTCAGTCTTATAATAAACTCTCATCAAATCCTGAAGTGCAATTAATCCACAGAGTACAGAGAATGATATAATAGGAGAATCCATATAAGGAATCTTACCCAAATCACTCCATCTAATGAAGACAGGAGAAAATGGAAGGCCTCCAAACAGAAAAGGTATAGTATTTGTGCACTTGTTGTCAAGGTTAATTTAGTTGAATGATTGGCATGTGAGGTTAGTTCACATCTTCAATTTACAAAACTAATTAAACATAGCTAGCAATATTCTGCAAGTAGGCTTTGTAAATTCTCAAAATTAAAGAAGAATGATAAGTGCCTAAGATATTGAAACAAAGGCTGCATGTGGTTTTAACTTTAGGTGCAGTAAAATATTAATTTTGTTGCATTTGAGGTAGTATAATTTGCAATTATATAATATGTGAGAATAAATGAGATGCAAACCACTACTAAATTGTAGTGCATATATTATGATGTGCACGCTTTTGGATAGCTCACTTTATTTTTTATATGCAGCTTTACAACTGGCAAAAATTAAGATGATAACTACAGTGAACTTGACAAATAAGGCATTCTGGTTTTTAGTAAGTAAGACTTTTTTCAGACGATAGTTACAATACTATATTAAGGAGAAATCTCTGACCACAAAACCTACAATTAACTCAAAATTAACAAAAGATTTCTTCATTTTGCAGTTACTGTGTTTAAGGACAAAGAAAAGTAGAGCTGAAGGAAATTGTCCTGGATGGGATGCAATTAAAACAATTGTTGCACCTTAATATAAAATACTTATTTCTGTAACCAAATATTCTGGAAATGAGATTTTAAAGATACAAACTTTTCTGGTTGATGGTTATATAAAATTCATAGGAAGACAAATTTCAAAGCTATGTGATATATAAGAGAAGTTTAAGCAAATCTAGTTACTTTTTGGAATAAGTTCTAGCCCGTTGTAAGCACCTTAGTAAAACCTAAGTAAAACATTAAAATATATAATTCTTGTTGGCTCCCATTAGATGGCATTCATGGTACAGAGGATGAGGTGATTATTATTAGCACATACCCACACACACACACACACACACACACAAACTCATGCACATACAAGACAAATGATGACAGACACACACACAAACACTCTCAGACACACCCCATTTGTGAAACCAAGACAAAATAAATATTAAGAATCAAATATTATTTCTTAAAGATAAATTTTTAAATTTATTTTTAAATAAATGTTTTTGTTTTACTATTAAGAACTTATGACAATATATAATTTTAGATTTTCTAGATAGTCTAGTCTTTAAAACCAAGTAAGAGAAGAGTGTTCAACTTTTTTGTTTTTTGTTTTTTGGTTTTTTGGTTTTTGTTTTTTGAGACAGGGTTTCTCTGTGGCTTGGGAGCCTTTCCTGGAACTAGCTCTTGTAGAGAAGGCTGGCCTCAAACTCATAGAGATCCACCTGCCTCTGCCTCCCACATGCTGGGATTAAAGGCGTGTGCCACCACCGCATGGCAGGTGTTCATCTTTTAAAAGCTCATATTGTTAAAAAACAAAAGAGGAAGACAGTAAAACATTTATTATCATTATTATTATTACTTAAATAAAAGTAACAAGAATATGAAGTAGATGATTTGTTGAAACATATTTGCTTTGCACAAGAGAAAGAAAATTTCCATGAAGACATTTCAGTGAAAACACTCACTTAAAATTCAAATTTAGACAATAAAGTGATATGACAACTGTTCCCTTTTAATAATTAATAAATCATTAAAATTTTCTGGAGTACAGTCAGGCTTAAAAGAGTGAAATAGTAAATATAGTAAGCACAGGACCTTAACTGAATATTTTACTAAAATGTAAAATAAGCATAGCTCAAACCTGACTTTTGATATACTCATCAATTTATGTCAAATATTAAAATATTTTTAAAATGTAGATATAAATAATAAGAAATAATTTTTAAAATGTGCATATGAAAGTCAATTCAGTAAAATATCTGAAAATTTTTACAGAGTAAAAACACATGGTACAGTAATATGTAGTTTGTTAACTATGAGAATTATACATGCTATTACTATATCTATATACACACATACATATATATATAGTAATGAAGACATTTCATACGAATTGCAGCTGTTACAATTATTAATTTGCATTTTTATGTTCTAGGAAGATCATGAAAGGTAACAGTACAATTTACTCCCTCTTCCAGCATTTTAAACAAACTTTTTGGGCTTTTAGACTAATTGACAGTAACTTTTTCACTTATGGAGCAAAATTGGACCAAAAAAAAAAATAAGGGCTAGTCATGCTCACTTCCTTTGAAGCTTAAAGTTTTTAGTTAAAGAGGATTTTCTGTCAGGCTGGATCTGTTGACAACTGTGCAACGGAGGCCTCCTGGCAGCTTGCCTTGAACTTCTTGTATAATGGAGAAGCACATTTCTTGCTGTTTTCTATAAGGTACATTTGGTTTGTGAACTCATTACAAGTTTAAGATACACTTGCAGTTAGAAAATTGATAGCAGGAATATGATTTATTTAGTAAGAACATCTAAAATTGGTACCACCAGGGATAAAGAGATGGTTCAGTCTATAAAGGGCTTCTCTTGAAAGCATGATGGACTGAGACTGATAGTAGTGATGGACAACCTGGAAATGCAGCAACCAGCAGGTTTCTGGGCTTGCTGCCCACTCAACCTATTCTACTTGCCAAGCAGCAGCTCAATGAGAGACCCTATCATAACAAATAAAAATAATACATTTACTGAGGAGGAATGACACCTCAGATGTCCATTTGCCTTCATACCGTCTGCAAACATACTCATGGTGAAATGTGTAACACAGACATACACACATGAGAAAAAATAAATAAGTAAAAATAAATTAAATAGGCATCACTAATAGCATGTCCTGTATAAGCAATTCATTTTTAATGGAAATGGTGTTAACATTATTATGAGTTTTAAATTAACTATTTCATTTAACCTGTTTAATGGGTTATTGATAATCCATTAATTTTTACTATTATATTTTATGGGTATATTTGTCTTGTGATTGAAAGTTGAATGATAGAACTTTGATTAAATAACTTAAAAATAGAGGCATCATAGAACATAATGCACTAGCTAAAGAGTTACTAAAGGTACCTAAATAGAGAACTTGAAGCTAACAACTTACTCAGAACCCTGATCACTCTCGATTTAGTGACCTATTTTTATGTTTCATATGGAATTAGTGTAAGGCAAGAACAGGACATGTCCTAACAAGACAGGGTCATGGATACTCTCCAAATTGTCAAAAATGAATAAAATTAAGATATAACTTAAATACTGTTAGCTAAAATGCTCAGTCTATGAGCCAAAATCTTTCTAGGAAACCATGAATTCAAACAAAATTGACAAAATAAAGGAATAACTTCTTAAAGTCAAGACACCTAACATAAACCAAAAATAGACCCATGGCCACAAAAATAGCTCCAGTCAGAAGACATTCTGACTTTCTTCCAAATAGCTGGTATTTGTTGTTGACTGCATGATTCTTGTTTTTTGTTTTGTTTTGTTTCTTGGGATTATTTTGTTTGTTTTTGGAGTCAGGGTTTCTCTGTGGCTTTGGAGCCTGTCCTGTAACTAGCTCTTGTAGACGAGACTGGCCTCAAACTCACAGAGATCCACCTGTGTCTGTATCGGAGTGCTGGGATGAAAGGCATGTGCCACCAATGCCCGGCCATGTCTGCATGATTCTAATGATTCATTATATTATCAAGAACAGTCTGTTTTACCTAAAGTTGCAAATATAATCATGGACTTCCAAAAACAAAAACAAAATGAAAACACAAAAACATATTCCAAATTGAAACATAAAATTAAGCATCAGGCATGGTAGATAAGAATACACACACAGATTAATGAATCATAGGACACAATAAATCATTTTTGGCAAGTCTTATAGTTTATATAATAAAAACCA
The DNA here is from genome assembly GCA_004026605.1 of Ondatra zibethicus. Classification (NCBI taxonomy): domain Eukaryota; kingdom Metazoa; phylum Chordata; class Mammalia; order Rodentia; family Cricetidae; genus Ondatra; species Ondatra zibethicus. The sequence continues at coordinate 49,174 of PVIU01012082.1, read as the reverse complement.
AAAAATAAACAATCAAACAACAAAAAAATAAGAAAATTCATGTATGAGAAGAGGGACCAAAAGAAAGTTAACAAAGCGAGTTATATGAAAAGATGGAAACGTTTCTCTCATTTTCAAAAGACAGTCTGAAGATGTGCTATTTTAATTATTAGTGTAGGTTAAACATTATAAATCCTAAGGCCGATAGAAACATTCTATCAACAAAATTCTTGAAACAGCTTGTAAACTATTCTGGCATTTTCCTCAGCCATCTGTTGACAGGTCCCTCACTGAGAAACAGCCCTCTTTACAAGACCCCAGGATTTTAGCATAGCTTATAACTTGGGGTGGAAAGGGTTCATCTGGGTTTCTTCCAGGTCATAATCCAACATGTAGGGAAATCAGGATAAAATCTCAAGCAGGACTTAAAGCAGAAATCACAGAAGAATTGTTGTTCTCCCACTTGTTCTTGTTCTCTGGTTTGTTTGGATACCTTTCTTGTAGCCCAGAATTATATGCCTAGAAAGGATACCTCAAAATATGGGTTACATTCAAGGCGATATTACCACAGACTTGCAAACAGTTCAGTGTGACTTAGGAATTTCTTCAGTTTGGTTTTCCTGTTTCACGAATCTAGATCTGTCAAATTAACAATTTGACAAACAGAAGGAAACCAAACAGAAGGAAATGAAAAAAAGAATGAATTCTTTGTGATTAAAGAAACCAGGTACTTACAAAATAAAAAAAAGACAAAGTAAAGAAGCTAAGGTAGTAAGGTCTAGCCCTGGATCTTGTAAATGAAAAGTGCATGTTATAAAAATGAGCTGCTCCCAACTACTACACTGCGATTTCCTAAATCAGAGTAAAAATGAGACTAACATAGTTATGGACAAATAAATGAGACCTCAAAGTCAGAAAAATAAAATCAGCCACAATCTTCTAATTTTTCAATCAGTGACTTCCATTGCTGGATTCTAATGGGAAAAAAGAATAAAACATTTTGTGGGTTAATAATATTTATAGTAGATTCTTCATACAATGAAATAAATCATTGAAATTCTACCGGTTTCACTATATACCCCACTTTGTGTATATATCTGAATGTATGTGTGTGTAAATTTTAAATATCACAGACTTAACATTCTGTAAGTCCTTTCTTAGGATATTGTTTCATGGCAAAATTTTTGATACAGAGAAAGGAAAAAGAGAAAAGACAACAGACAAGTATCCATCCCAAGTTGAAACCCATGCCTGGAGAGCAGTCTACTTGATGCCCGTCTTGAATAATGTACAAGAGATCATTCTAGAAAAGAGATAGCTATGAGAAGAACATATTAATAAAAGGATAATGTAGGCAAATCCAAGAACCTCAATGAAGCTGATGAATAAAAAGATAAAATAGAGAATATTGAAAGACCTATAAAAAGGCATTTAAGCTAAAACATATAAGTAAATTTTCTACAGTGCATTTAACAATGAATATTTATATACCTATTTTAGTAAACTTACTCATTACTTATGAGTAATTTCAAGTTAGTTTCAATAATGTTTTGTACGTGAAAAACCAAGATAATTATTGTTTAAATTGCACGTAGTAAAATATAGATGACAGATGATGGAAGGTAAAATAAGTAGGTAGAACGGAGAGGAGATGAAGTATAAATGTTATAATTATGTTCAGAATTCAAGATATAATTGCTATAATTCATGAAGTGCGAACTACATTTTAAACAAAATATAAAACTTCAAAGATAACAAGTGAAGAAAAAATTCTTAGAACAGAATGAAGAGAAATGGGTGGCATGGGTAGCTGAGTCATTACTTATTAACAGATAACTCAAGTGTTCAATTTAAAAATCTGTTGTAGAATGGAATACTTTTTTAATTATTTAAAGATATATTGGGTTTGTGTTGCAGAATAATTGTTTAAGTATGTAAAAATGGGTTATATTAATTTATATTACATTTCGTTAGCTATGTACAGATGTGTTGCATTTTTTGTATTGCAAATAAATGGTTAACTATGTATAGATGTGTATGTTTCATTTGTTTATGGTGCATTTGATTAACTATGCAAAGATGTGTTGCTGTTTCACTTTACCTGCTTAAGGTACGTGATTTATCTGATAAAAAGCAGACTGGCTAATAACTTAGTAAGAGAAAGATAGATATGACTGTTGGGAAGAGAGAAAAGGGGAACCAGCCAGTCAACAAGCCAGGGGTCAGTCTGCCCAGGAGCAGCCAGCTTGGTCCTAGCCAGCCAGAAATGGGAAAAGAAGGAAAGCAGGATGGGCAATATGAAAAGGAGGAGAAAGCCTCAGGGAGCACATCGATTAATAGAAGTGGATTATTTTAAGTTTAAAAAGATCACTAAAAACAAGCCTAAGCTAAAGTCAAGCATTCATAATTAATAATAAATTTCCATGTCATGGTTTGATGGCTGGCAAAGCAAGACAGCCTGCTCCAAAAGTCGGGGTGTAATGTATTGAGATATGAAGTTTTCCATTGTTCTCAGATGAATTGTAATATTTAGAGCTGTTGTTTATGTATCTAAGATCAAGTAGAAGGGACATTCTCAGGAGGTATCGAAGACAACTTGAATTGCAGGGCTATAAATGTTTTAGGAGAGAGATTACATGCATAAATAGAACTTAAAATTTAGCTCATTTATCTGAGGTATGAAAAGTGATGAGAAACCATGAGATGTGTAGTATGAAAAATGATTCCTATCTTAACTAATGTTGAATATTTGTAAATAATCTCAGATTAAAGATGAGGATTTGTGCTTTGGTTTATCAAGATTTCATTAGATTAGAAAGATATAAAGAAATACTAATTAGACACCTTAGATAAATGGATAAATGGTTTTCAATAATAAATATAAATAATTTAAAAAATAAAATGTCATCCTCAAGCACTAATATTTCAATGTATAAAATGCTTTTGAAAATAGTAAAAAAGTGAAGTGAATAGGAAGAAAAATAAGAGGTATTTTACGACAAAATCAAGCAGTAAGTACACATATTCTGCAGATTTTCACAATGAATAATCCCGAAGATAATCTAGGTATAGTCCATACAACCTTTAGGGACTGAAATAACTGAATAACCACATTATAAGTCCTCTTGATAGAGATAATCAATCTCTCCCTAGTTTTCTGGAAAGTGTCTAATAAGAATGATCTAATTCTCATTCCTAGCAGAAGCTAATAATGAACCTAGAACCCTCAAACACACAACAAAACAAATAGGCATACCATGCTGTGCTTTTATACATGTTTGTATTAATGCTTGCATGCAATTGAATGTGTGTGTGTGCGTGTGTGTGTGTGTGTGTACAAATATAACTAGAGAAAAACAGGCTTTCAACTTGAGAATGGGGTTCTAAGAGTAGGATTCTTAGAAGGGTAGTTTGAGAATTAGAGTGAAAAATAGAAGTGGGAAGCTGTATAATTCTATTAAAAGAGAAAATATTTTTAAAAACTGACCTAAGGAACACAAAAATGAATATCCAAACTTTTGGAAAAAATTAAGTAGCATTATTGCATCATAAATTAGAGGTTCAAGGTTTCCATTTTTGTAAAATAACTAAATTTAATGTAAAGAGTTATTTCTTTGTTTCCAAAACAGATCTAGAAAAAAAGAGAAATTCAATAACTCTAAAGAAATGAGAATAATACAGAGGAATTATCCAGTTGAAACATAACTTCAAAGAGTAATCATTATATAAAAAAGGTAATTTAGTTTTTAAAAATCTGTGTTAAACAGTGTACCAAGATTTAAATGCTCAAATCATTAAGTCTACTAGCTTGTAGTAATCTAATTAGTTTAAGATCGACTTACCTATATTTTATTATAATGTTGGATTTGCTTTCTTGTCTGGGTAGTTTACAATTTATATGTACTTTTACCTTTATATAGCAATAAAGAGCATGGTATTGGCCTAAAAGCAGACATGTGCATTAAAGAAATTGAATCAAAGATGCTAACATTAATCCACACACCCATGAACAGCTGATTATTGACAAAGAAACCAAAACTTTACAATGGAAAAATAGAAAGCATCTTCAACAAATGATGCTGGCGTAACTCGATAACAACATGCAGAAGATTTCAAATAGATTCATATCTCTTTGCAATGCACAAAACTCAATCCTAGTTGAATCATAGACCTCAACGTAAATCCACTTACACTGAACTTGATAGAAGAAAAAGTGGGAATAGCCTTAAATATATTGGCATAGGAGACCACCTCCTAAAAATAACACAAGCAGCACAGACTCTGAGAGGCCTACAAAATGGGAAAAGATCTTCACCAACCCCACATCAGACTGAGAACTGATCTCCAAAATATATAAAGAACTCAAAAAGTAGGCAACAAATACCAAATTATCCAATTTTTAAAATGGGTACAGAGCTAAACAGAGGATTATCAGCAAAAGAAGTTCAAATAGTTAAAAGATATTTAAGGAATTGCTCAACATCCTTATCCATCAGGAAAATGTCAATCAAAATAACTCTGAGATAATATCTTATACCTGTCAGAATGACTAAGATCAAAACATCAATGATAGCTTATGCTGAAAGTGAGTAAGGGAAATACTCCTCCATTCTTGGTGGTAGTGCAAATTGTATAGCCACTTTGGAAATCAATATAGTGTTTTCTCAGAAAAAATTTGAATCAATCTACCGCAAGACTCAGCAATACCATTCTGGGGCATATACCCAAAGGATGCACATTCATACCACAAGGACATTTGCTCAACTATGTCCATAGCAGCATTATTCACAATAGCCAGAACCTGGAAACAATCTATATCCCCCTCACCCCAAAAATGGATAAAGAAGATGTGGTACATTTATACAATGTAATATTATTCAGCATTAAAAATATAACATCTTAAAATTTACAGAAAAAAATAGATGGAACAACAACCACACAAAAAAAATCCTGACTGAGGTAACCCAGACCCAGAAAGAGAAATTTGGTATTTACTCACTCATAAGTGGATGCTAGATATAACGAAAAGGGTAACCAGGTTAAAATTAAAAATCCTTGAGAATCTAGGTAAAGAGGAGGACCTGAGAGAGACATGTATGAATGCTCCAGGGAAGGGGAAATATATAAAATCTCCTGACCAAATTGGGAGCATGGAAGAGTACAAGGAAGTGGAAGGAAAACATGAGAGGACAGAATGGTTGATCTAGGGGAGGGACAGAGAGGGAGAGCAAGGAAAGAGATATCTTGATAGAGGGAGCCATTATGGTATTAGGGAGAAATCTGGTGCTATGGAAACTCCCAGAAATCCACATGGATGACTCCACCTAATACTCCTAACAGTAGTGGAGAGGGTGCCCGAACGAGCCTTCATCTGTAATCAGATTGACGATCACCCTAATTGTCATCATAGAACCTTCATTTAATAACTGATGGAAGAAGATGCAGAGATCCACAGCTATGCACTGGGCTGAGCTCTTGGAGTCCAGTTTAATGGGGAAAAGAGAGATTCTATGAGCAAAGGGGTCAAGATAATGATGGGGAAACCCATAAAGATAGTTGACCTGAGCTGATGGGAGCTCACTGACTCTAGACTGATAGCTGAGGAACCTGCATGGGACTCAACTAAGCTTTCTGAATATGGGTAACAGTTCTGTGGCTGAGAAGTCTGTGAGCCCACCAGCAGTGAGACCAGGTTTTATCTCTAGTGCATAAACTGGGTTTTGGAGACCTTTTCCTGTGGAGGGACACTGTGTTCAGCCTTGATACACTGGGAATTGCTTGGTCCTGCCTCCACTTGATTTTTCAGAATTTGTTACTCCCCATAGGAAGCCTCACCCTCTCTGAGGAGAAGATTGGGTCTTGTGGGAGGAAGGCATGAGTAAGCAGGAGGAGAGAAGGGAGGGAGAAATATGGTTGGAATGTAAAATAAAAAAAAAACTTTTTAAATTTTTTTATTTATTCTCAAATTTCATTTTACATTTCAACCACAGTTTTCCACTCCCACTCCTTCTGCCCGCCTTGCCTTACCCCAGTCCAACCAATGTCCATTCCACCTGTCAGATAAGGACTTCTACGGGGAGTCAACAAAGTCTGGCACATTAAGTTGGGGCAGGGACAAGTCCCTCCCCTCTGCATTATGCCATGCACAGCCTTAAAAAAAATAAGGACCATTACTACCTTTTTATGAAACAATGATTAATATTTATACAAGAAATGTAAATTTTATTAATAAAAAATTGTTACAAAAATCAGAACTCGAAGTTTACATTAGGGAAATAATTTGCCTTAAGAAATTGTTCTAATTTTTCAAAATACTTGAAATGAGAACAGATTTCTTTATTTAATTTTATTGTATATGTATTTTGCCTGTATGTAGTTTTAAAGGTATTACTTCAGATTCATGGTCCCTCAGGGGATACTTTGATAAAGAAATTTTTCTCTATAGGGAAAATACTAGGCTCAGACATTTATAACCAGTTAGTCTTACAAATATGTCTAAGTATAGCTGAATGTATAGCAAAGCAAACCTGCTTAAATTGAATAGGAGAAAAGTAGAAAATAGAATACAGAAATATATGAATGTACTCTTAAATGAATGAACACAGTTCACTCTGAATTATGAAGCACAGAAGTATTTCTGTATATTTTACAAAATTATTAGTGTGCTAATTAAATCAAGTTTTCAAATCAAGCTTTGTCCCATAACATTTTACAAATAAAAGAAAATTCTTGTGGATCAATAAAAAATTCCCAATAATGTTGCAAAATGTTGTGATTATGAATATGATCCTTGAACCCAAATACAGAGATTAAACTCAAATTTGACAAGACACTCTTTTCTATTTGGCCTTTGGGAGCTTTGAATTATATGCAAGATCCTTAACCAGAAGCCTGTAACACAATGTTTAAAGTTTTTTTTTAGCATCCTGAAAATACTGTTGAAGAGATGGAACATGATGCCTTGATCCTTAGTTTGTTCTTTGAACCATGAACAGCATAGAAAATCATTCAGACCTGTTAAGATTGAAGAACAGAGCTATATATTCCCACACAACATTTAGAATTGGATGCAGTGATGGTTGCTCAATAAATGACACCTTTATCCATGAAGCTGATTTAAATTCAAGAGTGTGTTTCAAACTCTATTACTTTCTACATATCTCTCAAGCAATTCCATTAACATGAGCAAGTAAAACATTCTTATTAGGCCTTTATGATTAGGTTTCATTGATATTTTGATTTTTCAAACTTCCTACGAATAAAAATTACATCCAGCTCATTATTTTTATAAGCATAGTTGGAAATGCCTAAAGTAGTGGCCATTGTGACTCACTCAATTCCAAATGAAATGTGATGAAAATCAGCGCATTAGCCGAGAGAAGATATGTATATCCTCAGATGAATACTATGCTAGTTTAAGCTTTAATAGATACCTGAAATCACTGGAATTACCTACCATTTCAATTTCCTTAAGGAGTGAAAAATTTAAAAAGTGTACTGTCGAAATAAATGTTAATATTTACTGTGATATATAAATCTAGAGTTTTATCCCAAACAGACACAGATTTAATAAACTTCTCTGTTAGGTTCTTAGTGTTTTATTTCAAAGTGCTATGATATATGCTTTTTGGTTTTATCTATAAAAGTCCATACAATTTTAAAATAAAAATAAAATATTTAAAATTTTAAAATATTGCAAAATAAAAAAATGGAAAAAAGAAAATGGATATTCAATATTTTGCATTTGGTGTAAGTAATATTTCATAATCTCTAACAGATTGTACTCATCCCTCATAGTTTATTTAAAAGGTAAATTTATATTGTTTTCTGTAAAACACTAAGTTAATATTTAAACATATTTTCTATTAGAAATTATTTTAATTTCTGTACCACATTAAGAAAATAAATGCATCAGAAAAGATTCCACAATTCTCTAAATTGTATTCATTCTTGTAAATTTCATACATGGGTACAATGTACTTCATTATATCCAACCCTTGTAGATCCTGAAACTCCTTCTGGTCTGTTCACCTATTATATATCTTGTCTTTGTAGTCTAATGTTTTATATATTATTTATCTTTTGTTATAACTAAGAAAAGTTATAATTATAACTATCTAGTCTTCAGCTACATCAAAGAAACCAGAAAGATATAATACTACCTAAGTAAACAGAAAGTACATTGTAAGCAACTTACAAAATTCTAGAAATGACAGAGACATATGGTTGTCTGGACAGTCACCCGAAGTTCGTCTGTAATGCTGGGGCATCCATCTTCAGCCTAAAGTCCATAGTTTCTAGTGGGCTTTTCAATGGAGCAGAAAATTTGAAAGAATGTCACACCTATATTGACAAAATTCATCAGTCACTTTCTTTTGTGTCCCACAGAATGTCTGGCAGACTCTTCCATGACGCAGGAACCCTGAAGGATTGTCTCACTTTGTTTTAGTAAATTCTGTATTCATTTTTCAATGGGTCCTGCATGTCCAGTTTATAGAGCATATTGTCAAGCATTCCAGGCAAGAACAGGTTTTTTATCCAAATGGCTAGTCTTGCCACATTGAAAACAAACTCTATAAGGAGTTTTTGATGTCCATCATTCTTTTGAAGTAATTGGTGCTGCCCAAAGCAGATGTCTCTCACTGTTAAGAAAAGTGTGTTTTTAAAATATTTTAAATGTCATATTTTGTAGGTCTTAGAAATGTTTGAAGATTATCTATTTGATATTTCTGAATATCTAGAAAACCTAACTAACAACTATAACTTTGACTATTATAGATGTCTATTAATTTGTACTTTTAACTATATACTGCATTTTTAAATGAGGTGCTTAAATATAATACCTTAAACAAGAGTAGAAACCTACATAATATAACAAAATTGATCTTAAATTTGTATCAAAAACACGAAAAACATACCAGTGTAAAGTATTCATTACTATATCATATTCCTCTTTTTTTATTTAAGAAGAGATTGAATATGATCATCAATTATTTATAACCTACCCCCTTTAGATGAAAACAAAAAAATTATAACCAATATTTTGGGAAATTGGCATAGTTGTCTATACTACTTATTACTGATTTGCAGCATTGGTAATCTTATGGCGATCATGACAAAACTTAGAATTTTGATTAAATCTTGACCATAGTAGTCTGTGAGGCTGCATTATTTCAGTCATTTGCCTGGAATATGGGTGTTAAATTACTTGGGCCATAAATAATTATGAAAAATATTGATTTTTTGTGTTATGAAAACCACTACTGAGGCTTGCCCCCTAAGGCTTCTGTGGTTGTTTGAATGAGTAAGTTTCTCATATATTCATATGCTTTAATACTTGGTCCCTAATTTGGGAAGTATTAGGAACTGTGGCCTCTTTGGACTAGGTATGTCACTGGTAGTGAACTTTCAAATTTCAAAAGTTCAAGCCATTCCCAGTTAGATATCTTTGTGTTCTCTACTCTGGCTTGTGCTGGAAGAGAAAATGCAAGCTCTCTGCTGCTTTACCAACACCATGTCTATCTACCTACTGCCACATTCCTTACCATGAGGATGATGGATTTACTCCTTGAAATTATAACCCCCACTAAACTCATTCTTCTCTAAATTGACTTGGTAATGGTGTCTCTTTAGAGCAACTGAAAACTGTACAAAGACAGGTGCTACAATCTTCTCAAATAGTGCCTCTACATGCAAACCTAGCATTTAAGTACACAAGCCTATGAAAGAAATTTCATTCAAACCACATCAGCAATACAGCATAAACTATTTACTTTTAATTTCTTAAATTAATGCTGATCATACTATAAAGAGTGTTATGAGTCCCAGAATAATGTTCTTCATACAATTACACCATAGGGGTGTTCATAATTGTTCACCTCTTTGCTATAATTACACTAGGAACTGTGAAGTATGGGTACTTTGGGTATTCTTTTTCTGTGCTTTGACCTGAATGAATAAAGGGTCTATGTCAATTAATTAGATATTTCCCACTGATACCCATAAATGATGCACATTTTGACCCAGGTTTAAATCATAGGCAAGTTATTAGAAGAGTGATATATATGTCTTGAAAACAATTTTAGAAATGCAAAATGCTTAGTTCACGATGTTAATAGCAGGTATATTTTTCTTAAAGATTAGTTTATTAAGTGAAATCAGTTGTGAATACATTAAAAAAGTAATAAATTCTTGAGGAAAAGTTGACATGCCATAAATCATGAAATCTAAAGGACTATCACTACACAAGACAAAGCTAAGCAAAGACAGTAAAAGCACAGCAAACAGGGGTCTTCTCCTCCTCTCTGTCCATTCATGCTAGACAAAGAACCTTAGCAGGGATATAATTTAATATTTGACTAACAGTATGGATCCATAAACAGCTCTATTCCTTGATCAAGCCTCATCCATAGTGAAACCCCCTTTCTATTCCTGTAGAACTACTTGAAAACAACTACAGATTGCATTGTAAAAGAAATTTCAATAAGTACTAAACAGTAGAGTCCACAATATTTTTTTAAAAAGCATGAGAATTTTGTAATTTTGGAAATGTATGATCAGGAAAGAAAAAAAACAGAAGAAAACATAAACTAAATCATATGCCTTTTATACATATATGCAGAAATATAATAGTGAAATCTACTGGATTTGATTAAAATATACTTCTGAAAGTGTTAACAGAATTCACTAGAAATGTGACTTTGCATGCATGCTCACAGGTCTTGAGCCCGAACCTGCATTCTGACTAACAAAATCAGGATCCCACATTCTGTACTACTGTTTATTGATGTAAGTATTCAATTTGAGAATTCTGTATCTGCATATTAAGTAATGTACATTTTGAAGGAAAGTGTCTCAGTAGCTTTCAGAGATTGGCATGAATGTCATTGAATCAGAGAAATGTTACAAGCTTGGAAAGATATAAATAAAAGGTATCTTTTTGTAGGAGCATGGTACTTCTTCCTAGACACATTTTTAGGAAATAACAATCAACTTGGGTTATATATAAATAAGAGAATGGAATGAATTAGGAAAAAGCTGAAAGAACTGTCCATTAGTATGTGTGATAAATACATAAGTAACTTAATATTTAAACATGATACAATCATTACTAAAGTAAAAATCAATTTATTCGAATACACTATATTTATTACCTATTAATTTTTTTGCATTTGTGAGTGTTCCCAACACAGCACATTTCTGTGTTGTTAGTGAAGTACAGAGGGAGTGGTTAGATACCCTAGAAATGGAGTTAGAGACAGCTGTGGACCAACATGTCATCCCTAAAAACTGAGCAAGAGTTCTCTGCAAAAGTAGCAAATGATTTTAACTGCTGAGCCATTTCTCTAGTCCCAACATTAGATATTTTAAACAAGATTATACTAGTGAAGCATTGTTTAATGAAAAGATTGCATTACAACATTCATTTTGATAATTAATTTATTAAATCTCTAAATATATAAATAGCTACTCCCAATATTATTCTAATCTAGAAACAGCAGTACTTAAATTAATGAATTATAATTCCTATATTTAAAATTCCAGAATCTATCAATGAATAGAGACAAAATCTGCATAATAAGAAGTCTAGAGTAAATACACAGTATATTTAAACATAGGTATGTTAACGATAAAGACATATTTTAAAAATTCTGAGCTCAATTCTGTCACTGTCTCACACAAAAGTATATAATTATTAAATGTTATATTAGTATTTTAAAGCTATTTTGATTTTAATTCTTTTAATATTTCAGTTAAATTACTTTAAGAGCATTTAGAAAGTGAACATTGCTTACTCTCTTAATCACTGTTTTACTGGTGACCTAGGCAACTCTTGTAAAGAAAAAAATATTTAATTAGGGGCTTACTTTCAGTTTCAGAGGCTTAGTCCATCATCACAATGGAAGAAAGCAGAGAGGCAGGTAGATAGGGCTGGATAAGAGGTAACAGCCACATCCTGATTCACAAGTAGAAAGAAAGTCTGGGCCTTCTGTGGGTTTTTTAAACCTCAAAGTCCATGCTCCATGAGACAGTTCATCCACCAAGGCATCACACATGTGAGTTTATGGGAATATTCTCATTTATACCACCACATTTCACTCCTTATTTCCCATGAGCTTGTCACTATAGAAAACAGCAAAAATTCATTGAGTGCAACTTCCAACTTCTTTTGTAAGACTCAAAGTAATCTCTTACTCTTCATACCATATAAATTCAAAATCAGAGTGGGCACCTATTTCTTATACAGAGTGGCACATATTATCCATTATCCAGAAGGGATGAAGTGAAATGTATTGAGGAAATACTGAAACAAAGAAAAGACAGACTAAACCCAGTTGTGCAAATTCCAAATTCTGCATCTCCGTATCTGATGTCAAACACTTTTCAGATCTCCGTCTATATTATTTGCAACATATTTCTCTCTATTAGGCTGGTTTTATACCTGGTTTTCAGCTTGTCTTAGACAATATCTCATGTCTCTGGCATCTCCCACCTGTTGGGCGTCTAATTCAATCGAGGCTTTACCTTCCCAGCTTCAGGAAATGGCCTCTCTGGGCCTCCATGCAGGGACACCCATGGCACAAGCTAAGAGGGAGAGAAATTCCACAACTTCTTTCTAGTATTCTTGACTCTCAAGCCATAACACATGGCCTAAAATGCCAATTTCTGATGCTTATTAGATGGGGTTGGGACTTCGTCCTCTCTTTCAATTTCATTTGTATCAGCTTTCTTTGTTGATGGTTTCTTTTCCTGTTTAAGACTTCCTTCAATTCCTTTTCACAATTTGATGCTTAGTTGAGTGGGGTATTACCCTGAGATCACAATCACAACTCTTTTACTCCATTTAACATTATGTTTATCCTTAAAATTTTTATCTCCTTGATAATTTTTAGCTCCGGTATTTTCCTAGAGGTCTTTTTCTCCTCAAAACTGTACATTTTATACTTCTTCTTTGCCTTTTCACAGTAGAACTCTGGATGAGAATTCATTCACTAGTATGAATGAGAATGACCACTAGTAACCATGTAACATAGTCAATATCAGGTTCTCTTGCAATCTATTCTATCGATGACATTAATCTAAAGCTCTTCAAACTATCATCTGTGAACATTATATGACAAGGACAGAAAACAGCCACATTCTTTGCCAAAATATCACAAAAATAGTCTCTAGGCTAATTAATAATATTTCACATTTCTGAAACTTGAGTTGGTCCACCCACAGTTCAAATTTCCTTCAGCACTATTTTCCATGTTTCTACTAGGAAAGTTCATTAAGGCCCACTTGAAGCATCCTACTGGGTTTTTTTTTTGTTTTTTTTTTTAGTTCAAAGTACCCAAATCTTTCATGTTCCTCCAACAAATAGCATGGTCAGGACTGTCACAATACAATGGTTCCTAGTCCCACTTTCTGTTTTAATCACTGCTGTATTTCTCTGAAGAGACACATTGACCAAGGCAACTTTTAGCAATGATAACTTTTAATTGGGTTTTCAGAGACATAGTCAATAACTAAGATGTTTGGGGGCATGGTGGATCATAGTACTGATGTAGTAACTGAGAGGTAGATTAAGATTTACTGACTTTTAAATCCTCAAAGTGTGTGTGACACATCCCCTTCAATTTAAGCAATACATACTCCAACATGGACTCTCCTCTTAATTCCTCCTTAATAGCTTATCATCTAGGAACCAAGCATGTAACTATATGAGCCTATAGGGCCATTCTCATTCAAATCACCACATTTGCCTTAACATATATCCAAAATGATTCTTATATTTATGTCTTTTATTATTTTATTCAGGTAAAATATATAGTATAACATCTTTTTCTATAATTTTTGGTTGGTAATTTTCTCAGACATTTACAAATTATTCTAAGTAGTTATAATTTATGAAAAGTAAACTAACATATAATTGCATCATATTTATCATTATAAGTTGCTGTGGGAAAATGTTCTTGTGCACTGTAAAGATTTGTCACTCGTATTGGTTTAATAAAACACTGATTAGCCAGTAGCCAGGCAGGAAGTATAGGCAGGACAACAAGACTAGGAGAATTCTGGGAAGAGGAAAGGCTGACATACAGTCCCCAACCAGGCAGAGAGGAAGCAAGATGAGAATGCATCACTGAGTAAAGTACCAAGCCATGTGGCTAAACATAGACAAGAATTATGGGTACAAGTTAGTTAATAATAAGCCTGAGCTAATACTAGACCAACCAGTTTATAATTAATGTAAGCCTTTATGTGTTTTGTTGGGACTGAATGGCTGTGGGACTGGGCAGAACAGACAGAAACTCCATCTACAGTAAATAATCAGGTAAAAATAAAAATTACATAAAGACATAAAAATTTTACCACAAAATATGAAGGGATGATGTATTGATATAAATATATGATGAATCAGTACTACCTTTTTAATTTGGTGGTTTCAATAGAAAAATAACTTTGTATCTGGAATGTACTGCTATGCAGATAATGCTAATAGCAAAGGGTCTAACTCAAAAATTCTGATTACATAAACTAAGTGAATAGAAAATGCAAGACGCCATTCTGTTTAGGTAATACCTAAAGACACTAAACACAATTTACACAAATGCAATTATTTAAGTAACAAGACATTATTGTCAAGAGTCAATGACTCGTTCCCTTTAAGTAATAAACTACAAATGAAGGATGATTTAAAATCACAAACCAGGGGAGGGGGGAGAGAGAGGAAAAGGGGAAGGTTGGGGAGAGCTTGGATAAATGGGATGGTTAAGATGGAGAAAGCAAGGATATGGGAGTAGGGAAGAAGATATCTTAATTGAGGGAGCCATTTTGGGTTTGGCAAGAGGCTTGGCTCTGGAGACGTTCCCAGGTATCCATGGGGATGACCCCAACTAGGACCCCGGGGAGTGGAGGAGAGGATGCCTGAACTGGTTTTGTCCCATAGTCAGACTGATGACTATCTTGAATAGCACCATAGAACCTTCGTCCGCTAATGGATGGAGACAGAGACCATGGCAATTCTTATAATGGAAAATATTTAATTGGGGCTTGTTTACTGGTTCAAAGGTTTAGGTAATTCTTCATAGCAGGAAGCATGGCAGTATGCAGGCTGACATGGAGCTAGAGAGGTAGTTAAGAATTCTACATCAGAATAGGAAGGCAGCAGGAAGAGAGAGTAACACTGGACCTGGCTTGAGCTTCTGCCAACAAAAACACACATCCAGTAATGTTATTCCTTGTGATTTCATGGGGCCAGTTTTATTCCAAATACAGCAATTATTCTTCCAAAGATATAAGATAAAGAGTAAATGCATTAGGATTTTATATGTGATGGAGTGGACATATGGCGTTGTGGTTTTAAATAGCATAAAATGGCATAAGTAACATGAGAAGTGAAAATTGTAAAAATGTAAAGATTATACACTGGTCCTCAAAACAAAAGTATACAAAAAAATTTACCAGCTGGAGCAAAATCAAGTTTTTCCAGACACTAGGGCATTTGGTCTAGAATGAATTACATACCCTTTGTCCATATTTATTTATTTATTTATTGACTTTCACTTTAGTTTATTTGGTCTTTTTAAATTTCATTTTACATTCCAACCACAATTCTCCCTCCCACCCCTTCTCCCAACATCCCATGCCTCTTTGCCCAGTCCACACCCATTCACTCCTCCCAAACAATAAGGCTTCCATGGGGAGTCAACAGAATCTGGCAAATTAAGTTAGGGCAGGATCAAGTCCAGCCCCCTTGCATTAAGGCTTAGAATCACATCCTACCTTAGAAAATGGGCTCCAACATGCTGGCTCCTGCACCAAGGAGAGATCCTGGTCCTATAGTAAAGGGTGTCACAGATAGTCCAAATTTCACCACTGTCTACCACATATGGAGGGTACCAAGGAAATTCCACATCTTTTAGTCTAGGGTTCATGAGTTTCCATGAGTTTGCTTCAGCTGTCTCTGTAGGCTTCCTCATCATGATCTTGACCTCCTTTGCTCATATATTCCCTTCTCCCTCTCTTTGTTTGGATTCCCAGAGTTTGACCTGGGGCTTGGTTGTGGATCTCTGCATCTAGTTCCATCAGTTACTAGATGAAGGATCTATGATGATAGTTGGGGTATTCACCAGTCTGATTACAGGAGAAGGCTAGTTTGGGCACCCTCTCTGCTAATTGCTACTGTACCTCCCTCAAAGGAGTCATGGCCTCCCTGCTTGTTGTGAACCCATCTGTAAAAAATTATTTGTGGCTACTAAGAAGCTGCGCTAAACTCTGTTTATTTTGTGTCTAGAATTCCATCCTAAACTCTCTCGGGTTTTATCTGGATATAGTCAGTCCAAGTTGGCATGGCAATCTTTTGTAGGAGGCTGCTCAATTGTTCCCAGCAGCTTAGATGTGAAATAACCACACAGAAACTATATAATTTAAGTCAATGCTTGGCCAATCACTTAAGTGTATTTCTGACTTACCTTTATATCTTAAATTAACCCATTTCTATTAGTTTATATTTAACAAGTGGCTTCTGGACTACCAGCAAGGTTCCAACATGTCTGTCTGCAGCAGAAGCTCCTTGGCTTCTCCCTGATTCTGCCTAGGCTCTCTCTGTTTTTTCCAGCCTGGTTACACTCTGTGAAGCCATTGGCCGAAAGGAGCTTCTTATTCATTAACCAATAAAAGCAACACATATCCAGACCCTCACCAGGACCCTGTTATGATTCCTTTTTAAATTCTTCTTTTATTGATGGCTTTTAATCAAGATGAAATAGTCAATCTAGTGATTTGTACCTTATGGGAGTCAATAGCACAATCTTCTCTGCAAGAATACAGGAAATTAGGGTTTAATCTTCAAATAAAAGACCTTATGAAAAAACCTAGCTTTCCTGATAGCTTCCAGGATTCCCAAGTAAAAGAAGGAAATACTAAACATAATGAACATATAAGGCTCAACACTGTATTTTTATGTTTTACATACTCTATTTTAGCTTTAAAAAATGAAGTACAATACAAAGGGTAATATTGAAAGATAGCTTAATTTGCCCTTCATCTTCCCTTCATCTTTTAGTCAGTGGAACTGATGCTTTTATTCGTGAGCACTACTAAGACTTGCTAATTCAGAAAATAAAGGACAAAGATATATTCAGGGCTACAGGAGATCAAAGCCTATGGGGGGGGTGACAAAATGTGAACTTTTACTACTAAACACAGATCTACATGTTGCCTTCTGTTACTTTTGTTACTCTTAATAATCAAATCTTAGGTATTTTGGGAATAGCAGCAACAACCACCTGGTAGTTCCTCTTTTGGGGGATAGCTTAGTTTTCTAACTGAACTATAAACTCCCTCTTCACCTTCTGGATTTAGAGGTGAAAACTCCTATGTACCTTACAAAAATTTGATGAGATATTTTAGCGTCATTATCACTTCCTGATAGGTTAAAGTCTCATATTCAACTTAAATTTGGGTAGAAGTCAATTATATGAAGAGAAATTTTAAATATTTCCAATGTTTAAAAAAAAACATAAAAGTACTGTAAAACTACAAGGGTAACTTGAAACAACAAATTTTATGCACAAATAGGTTGAAAAGAAATGAGATATAATCATATAGCAAATCTGTTCTTTTGTCTCCACTTCTAATGTTTGTATAGAAAATGGAAGATAATCAAATGACATCTTGAAATAAGCATATATTTTACTGCCTCTTGAGTAAGAGCACTACTTATTGAACAGTTGCAGAATTAGGTGCACAGGCTCAAGTATTAATCCAATGGAGTCAGAAACAAGGCCATAAATGCTTCTTTAAAATGAGCTTTATTTTACAGTTCTGCACACTGAACTTTTGGCTTAATGCATCAAAAAAATCAATTGTACTTTGAGTAAAACTATGACCATAATATTTGGAAGGATACAGGTCACCAGAAAGATTATTGAACTTGAAGTGGGTGGAGAACAGAGAACAGAATTCTACTAGAAATTTTGGCATGTAAAACATTTAAAGTTAGCTTAGTAAGTTTTAATAATATATTTGTATACAAAGACAAATAGAAGTCTTTTAAAATTTATTCTTTGAACTAACTTTAGATATAGGAAATGCTTCAAAAACTATGGAGATTTTATTTTTCTTTTTTTTTAAGTTGTCACCACTATAATTATTTTTCAAAATCATAGCTCAATTGCCAGCACTTATGATGTTTAATGGAACAAATATTACTAGCTTAAGGTTTTCTTTAAATTTATACGTCCTCAGCAATTTTTTGTTCCAATATCAAACTTAAGATTCCATATTATGCTTATGTTTTTCTCGTTGTCTTAGTGTCTCTCAAGAATTGCTCTGGCTTTCATTCCCTTTCAGAACTGAGACCTTGTGAAACAAGACTGATGACTTATTCCATGTAATAGCAGTCCATTTGGGTGTGTAGGATACTTCACCATGATGAAAGTAGATGGACAAGTTTTTATAAATTCTTAAGGGACTACTGTTGGAAACTTTTCAACATATCACATCATGAGGTCATGTTGTCTGCATGTTACAACTAATAATGCACTCATCTCAATTTCTTCACATAGAATTAATGTCTTGTCTTTTGTAGCACACACATGGGGGAGCAGAAAGAGACAGAGGAAACAGTGAGACAAACAGAGAAACAGAGATGAATAGAGACAGAAAAGGAAGCTGCAACATGGAGAGAACAGAGAGAGAGAAAAAGAACAATTTAATTATTCAATAATAGAAACTTTAGTTTGGATTATTTTCAATAAGGATGTATATTACTTGAGGAATAGGTTTATTTTTTATTAGCAAAGCAAGAAAGATTAGAAACAACACTTTTATTTCCTATCAGTTGCCAAAGGAAATTAAGGAAAAGTGGATAGCATTGGTAAGATCACAGGTGTTATTAAAGGACTTTCTCTAGAGTGGAGTGTTTATATATAATTCAGTCTGTTATTTCCCTAATATTATTTAATATGACCTTCGCTTACTCCAAAGAAAAATAAGTCACTGACATCAACCAAGATACAGGAAAGACAAACTAGAAAATACCTACAGGTACAAGTCTATACAAATGTAACTCCACTTAAACACATAAAAGGTGGAGAAGAAAGGCAGCATTCCAAGTGATTTTGGACACTACACTTCTTATAAGGATCAAAACATGCATGCAATAAATACACGGTCCACATATAGATGGATCAGCAAGTCTGAAGCTTCTTTAAGAGTATACTAGAACTCATCAGATAAACTTGTTTTAGCTTACAAGGATCAGAGTCACACTGTTGTAGAAAATGTTACATTATAAAGAAAGAGACAAAACTAAAGTGAAAGTGACATTTTATTAAAATTCAAAATAATGGTGTTTACAAATATGTATGAGATACATCGTAAATTTATGTATATATATATTTATATATATTAGATACTAGATAGAAAATAAGCAAATGTTCTGTGGATTGTATTCAATTTTATTCTTTATTTGTGTAAGAGTGTGAGGAGCTAAGCACAAGGTTGTCCAGGTGTAATAGAAGTGATTATGTCCTGAAATTTGGTTCCTAAATTTTCTTCTCTAACAACAGTGTGTTGATGTCCCCTCTGAACTTGAAAATGATGGCAAGTACTTGGCAAATGTAGTGGAAAAAAAAAACAAAACAAAAAAAAAAGAAAGAAAATGATGGCAAGAAAGTATTTGAAAATATTTTAATATCATTGGCTTACTATCTTTTATGTTGTTGAGAACATGGGTTTTGTCTTGCAAATGTGTTAGATTATTCAGTAAGATCTGAATCCATTGTTCAGTAAGTAAATGACATCCTAACAGAACCAAGTGGTTACATGTGTATATATTTTATAATACTACATTTTTTAGGTAGTGACAATACAGTAAAAATCTACATTTATCAAAATTTTAATACTAAGGAAATACTGTGAAATCCTTCTTGGAATTAGTATTTAAAAAACAGGTATCTAAGATAATCAGCACAATAATGTGATTTTCTCAAATGATAACAAGAAATGTTGATAATATGTGTATGTAGAAGGAGTATTAAGGAATCTGAATCTTCAAACATGTACAGCTAATTTTATATTTGCAAATATTATGATGTCATTCAAGTCCATTAAACTCTTGGAGACACAGCATGAAACTGAACACTCTGAATATATGTTTAGTCTATTTTTATTTCAGTAGTACTGTGCTTTCTATCTCTTTTAACTTGTGATTATGCTACTTTGGGAAATAAGAATATGTGTTTTTGGTAAAGAGTATATAAAATTGTTTAATACATGATTTCATCTTCACTGTATACCTTCATTCAGAAGAAACTTAAACAATAAAAATGAAAAATTCAACAATTAGGTTTCCATCACACACACATTCATTATCTTAGTGTTTCTATAAATTCACAATTGCAACTTTAAAATATTTGCTAAGGATAAGATAATTTGATCGCACCTTTGAGTATGAGAAAACATGACATTAATTAACTACTTGATATCAGCAAAGTAATAATTGTACTTCCTGAATGATAATATTTTATAATTTCTGCAAAGACATCATATGAGATGAAATTTTAGAATTTTACCCATTAAAACATTTTTGTATGACAAGATTTCTTACTGATATTTCTTATTTTGAATAAGCAATAAAAGCTGACATATTCCCATTTTACATGCATATATTATTTCGTTTCCTAATAAACCACAATTTAACCTCCAAGTAAGTTTGCAGCAATGGGTTACTAAGCTAATTTAATTTACAGGAAAGCCACTTAATTCCCCACATTGTGACATTTACCTGAAGTGGTAACATTCAAATCTTCAAACTAGACAGTCAGGAAAAACACTTCTGAAATATTAGTGTTAATCAAGTCTTTGAAAATCATCCAGCAACAATAATCCTTTTAAATATTGAATGTGTTGCATTTTATCAAAACCATAATGTCTTTTGGGAATAATTCTTTCTTCTCTAACTTCTAGGAGAACATCTGGGTGTTCTCATGAGCCCTAAGCTCAAATCCTCTTAAAGGCTTTGAAGATGAATGACTGCTGTCATGGTGACTTAGATTCTGAAATGCTGGTAGAAGAAAAACTGACCTAACTTCCTCTTACTTTCAAATCCCACATTACCCACATCAATTGCCTTCTCCATAGCATGCAAGGGAAATAAAAGGGAAATATATCTTTTCTATTAACTCATAACACAGAGGATTGAAAATCTTGATTTAGCTTCTCTTCTGTTCATGTTGTAAGTTCATAGCATTATACTTCATGGCAATCAAAATCAGTGAACCCTGGGGTTTACTGTCTCTCTTTGCTAAATATCACATAGGAACAAAGAGAGAATTAAAAGAACATGGTCTCCTCTCAGTAACTTCGATTTAATTCATAACAATTTAACAGCTGAACTATGCAGTTCCCACTTTGAACAGGTAAAACAATCTTGTCTGTGTATATTTACGTGTTTCAGAGGAAAGGTGTATTAAAGTTCCTCTTTTCTCCTGTATTCCTCTTTGCCTTACCTCTTCAAGACATAAATTTTTTATATGAAATTTTGAAAACATTCACATATTTTGGCATGTTAATCATGACATATCATGATTAGTTATAATATTAACTAACAGAACTTTATTAAATTAATTGAAGAAACAATTTTACATTGATCTCTTATTTACATTGAACATATATTTGTAGGAATTCAAATGTTAAAGATACTTCACTGACCTAGACATGAATTCATAAAATCCTAATGACAGGATTTTCTGCATTCATATACTTTTATCTGACCCATTAGCCAATCCAATTTCTGAAACATATAAAATAATTGAGCATATTTTAAGCAACTGGACTCTTAATTTACATATAGGCTGAAATAAATTAACCTGTTCTTAAAACGTATAAACTGATCTTCGATGTCATTTGACCATTCCTTCTTGGGAAATCGGTACTCTCCCCGTCGCAGGGAGCTGTCACTGCTCATCAAATTTTGCTCTCCTGCCCATGCTACTCTCCACTCTCATCATCTGCCCAGTGGTGAGGTTCAAGTCTTAGATCCAGCTCAAGAACCTGGCAAAATTACCACTTCTGTCCTAATATTGCTGATTGGGTGGCTTTCTTCTAAAGGGGAGTTAATTGGCCATTTTATAGTAATGTCATTTACTACATAACATTTTCAAATTTTATGGGCAGGGACCAGGGGATCTGAAGAGATGTTTCCAGAGCATGGCCTTGAAGCCATTTGTTTTATCTCTCTTTCACTAGATACACCTGAATTATGCTGATTTCAATGTATCTACATAAGAAGCCTTAGAAAGTAATGATCATCTCTACCCAGAAAGCAGAAAGAATAGGGTGGGTTGTGTCATTGACTTTCTTAGAGAATTTTCCATGTCTCAGTTCATATAAGTTGGGGTAAACAGTCAACTGTCATTTATTTGTCTCATGGAAAGATATCCAGTTTAAAAAGTATTATATTTTCCTAGAAAAAAATATGCATCCTTAAATGCAGAATAATCTTAATGTAAAATTCACCTGATAAATTAATTTTTAGCCGATAACATCAAAAAAAAGTTACCATTTTGAAAAATGTATCCATACCTTTTAAGTGGATTTTTAATATTCTAATTATTTGTTTGTTGTTTAAATGTTTGATAGGGAAGTGTTCAGGTCATGCTGATTTTGACATTTGTCTTTTGTACTTCAAGGAGACTTGGAAGGAAATAAAGTATTTCATAGAAGTTGAAATGATGACAAACCTTGATTAAAGGTTTTTCTTCTTTTGTGGTGCTTTTTAAAATAGATTTTATTGAGCTATACATTTTTCTCTGCTCCTATTCCTTCTCTTCCCCTCAACTTCAACCCTCTCCCATGGTCCCCATGCTCCCAAGTTACTCAGGAGATCTTGTCTTTTTCTACTTCTCATGTAGATTAGATCCATGTATGTCTCTCTTAGGGTCGCATGGTTGTCTAGGTTCTCTGGGATTGTGAACTGTAGGCTGATTTCCTTTGCTTTATGTCTAAAAGTCACTTATGAGTGAGTATATATGATATTTTTCTTTCTGGGTCTGGGTTACCTCACTCAATATGATGTTTTCTAGATCCATCCATTTGCCTGCAAATTTCAAGATGTCATTATATTTTTTCTGCTGTGTAGTACTCCATTGTGTAAATGTACCACATTTTCCTTATCCATTCTTTAGTCGAGGGACATTTAGGTTGTTTCCAGGTTCTGGCTATGACAAACAATGC
The DNA here is from genome assembly GCA_004026605.1 of Ondatra zibethicus. Taxonomy (NCBI): domain Eukaryota; kingdom Metazoa; phylum Chordata; class Mammalia; order Rodentia; family Cricetidae; genus Ondatra; species Ondatra zibethicus. The sequence continues at coordinate 25,966 of PVIU01012082.1, read as the reverse complement.
TGCTATGAACGTAGTTGAGTATATGTCCTTGTGGTACGATTGAGCATCCTTTGGGTATATACCAAAGTGGTATTGCCGGGTCTTGAGGAAGGCTGTTTTCTAATTTTCTGAGAAATTGCCATACTGAAATCCAAAGAAGCTGTACCAATTTGCACTCCCACCAGCAATGCAGGAGTGTTCCCTTTACCCCATATCCTCTCCAGCATAAGTTATCGTCAGTGTTTTTGATTTTTGCCATTCCTACAGGTGTAAACAATGACAGGATGAAAAGCCTTGAAGACAGGGTTGATGACTACTTTTTTTTATACATTAGCTAACTTATTGATTTTCTTGGTGTAGCAGAACTTGTCAAAGACAGTATGCATCACCGGGGAATATATGAGCAGCTTCTTTGAAGGAGAGAATGCCTGCCCGCTAGTCGTCTCTGTTGAATCCTAGTGACTTGAGAGACAATGGACATACGTCTCAATCTATGAGGGGAGAATGGATGCCTTTCATGCTTAGCTCCTTTGTAGGAGCCCTGCTCTTAATGTCAAACCTGCTCTTGTTGGTCCACAGAGAAGTCACAGTTGAGAAAAAATGTATTCTGTGTAGTGACCTTCCAAATGTCTCCACATCCTGAATTCAGGCTATTTTGTAATTTTTTCAATGCAGATTGTTTTTGCTTGGTATTCCAAAGAGTATGAATGTGTTTCAAGTGGAAATATGGAAGTGAGGTATATATATATTCTTTCTCCATGTTCAGAAGAAAAACAAGTTGATGTCTTGAGAGCAAGCAATAATTCAAGAGATCACAACAGAGGCAAATTAATTCTTAGATTTAATTTTAATCCAAACACTCGATTTCTGTGGATCGTAATAAATATTTTAAAAGAAAATTTTTAGAACCCAGAGTAAAGATTCATTAATTAAGAGTACTTTTTGCTCTTGCGAGAACCACAGGTTCAGTCACCCAAATGTGCCAGCCACATGTAACTCTAGCTTTAGGGGAACAGTTCCCCTGCCTTGGCCTCCACAGACAACAGGCCATGGTATATCTCACAGATATAATTGCATGAAAATACTCATACATATCAAATAAGAATAAATAAAACCCACAAGTGTTGAACTAGCATTTTCTTAGGAAATTCTTAAAATCCTTAAGAAAACAGCTGATAAAAATAGCAGTAACCTTAAATTTTCACTGAAGATAGTTTTAAAATCCTGAAGGTATCATTTTTGGTTTTGTTTCTATTTTTTTGGTCTATGTGTTTGTGTGTGTGTGTGTGTGTGTGTGTGTGTGTGTGTGTGTGTGTGTGTGTGTGCACGTCAATGAATTAGCATTGGATGCTTTCCTCAGTCCTTTCTGCATCATTTTTTGAGTTATATTTTTTGCTTCATTTCTGCCAGCTGACATACCAACAATTGTATTGCTTGATTTATATGTCTCTATGTACACATGTGGGGTTTCTTAATCTTCACATATATGTGTATATGTGTACAGGAATGTATATTTAAATGTGCATATGGAAGTCTGAGGTAACTACTGGGAAACTGAAGTAATGAGTAATGAAGTAACAGGCCATTAAGAGCACATACATTTATTGAAGAGAATTAGTGGTGTTTTGTGTCTCTTATATTTTTGACTACAGTACTTTATTTTAATTAATTTAATTGGGCTTTTAAAATAACCAAATTTCTGTTATACTCATATCGTTTGTTAATTTTATCTACTCAATTGAATCTTTTGTAATTTTAACTTATTCCTATATATTTTTTCTCTCTACCATTTTGGATTGAATTTGTTCCTTATTATGTAATTTTATAATTTTTACCAGTGTTCCCAGATTTTAGATTTTGCCTCTATTTTAAAGTAAGGAATGTATTTTTGTTACTTTCCTACTTAGCAGTTTTTTTTAGTTAAAATTATTAATTTTTAGCAAGCAATATTCTCAGGTTCATTTGGGTCAAACATTTTCTAATTTGATTCCTAAATGATTTTTTGAACCACTCATAAATCAGTTCTCTGTCTCTCTCTGCCTCTGTCTCACACTTATGTAAACACACAAATATACAACCATCTTGGTTATGATTTGCACCTGTGTGTCTCCTGTAGGACCATTTCTGCCTTTGTTCTTTTTGCTCTCCTCCTCTACCTTACTACTTTGAATTGTTGTCCTTGAAGCCCTTCCACTCCTCTTGACTATATGTTTCTATGAAAATGTTGATATACAGAGGAAGGTCAGAAAACCACAAAGTTTGGGGAAAATGGATGTAATATAGCTGAGAAACTTGCAAAGACTTTTGACTTACAAAGTAGCTCTCTTTTCATGAGATGTTTCAGAATTTACTCTTCCAGTTACCTTCTCTGGTCTTCACCAAGAAAAATAGTGAAGTTCCCTGACTTAGGCTTAGAAAGACACTGAAACTTGTCTCCAGGCAATTTTCAAGATCAGCAGTTCAAACACAGCTTCCAAAAGTTCATCAGCGTCATGACTTAACTGTCCTCTATAGCTTGTCCTCAACATACATTACTGAATCGTACTGAATCTCTCTACTTCTTCACCTGTGAACTCTACATACTCGTCCATGCCAAAGGATTTTAGTCCTTAGATGGGACAAAGCAAAGCAAATACATTTGTTTGCCTGATATTTCTGATTGTAAAAATATATATGAAAATCCTAAAGTTGATTTTTTTGATGTAACTAAATATTTCCTGTCACTTTAAAATCTGAACATTTAGAGCCATAAAGAGTCCATGAAGTTACTATCTTGCTCAGTATTTAGCTCATACACATTTCATATAGAAGCACAGAAAACTACTTCAAATGTACCCTTTCATAAATAAACTCAGTAAATATCAGTGATATGATCCATTATTACTCATTGAGTGGTGTAGTAAAATGTCTTCCAAACTTCTAAATTCATTGAAAAATATTGTATTTGCCACCTTTCTCTTCCCATGTTAATTATAAACTGTGGCCTTGTGTGTGATGTCTTTTCACTGCCATAGTCAACTCTTGGCACCAATTAACACAATTCTCAACAGCAAGTGCGAAAGGGAGAGAAACAGCCAAAGTTTTCCACCTACATTAAAAAATTATTTTCGCATCAATTTGTTAAGTCTTTAAATCCTTGCCATCTGCAACCCAACACTTTCTCCAGTGTTGGATGAGAGATACATAGTCTCATTTTGTTACACTTAGACTCATGGGACGAAGTCCAACACAGATAAAGAGAATAAAATACAGGGTCTGGTGTTTTAATCCACTTTGGCAGTGAAAGACACTACTTGGACGGAAAACACTGACACACTCACTAGCAAGGAAGCAATCAAACAAAGAATATAAAGGGAACATGAAGATAAGCCTTTAGAGGCCTCCTGAGGTTAGGGCATAGATTTTATATAAATTATATAAATATTATACATATGCACATTATATTATATAATTTATATTATTGTGTATGTGTTTAGAAATTTGCAATCGAGATTAATCAATGTATATACACAATATATTTTGTCTATATGCACAGAGCAGGGAACATAGAGGAAGAGACATTAGGAAATTAATTGACAAAATGAATTAAAATCCACACTAAACATTACTTTCCCCACATAAGTCACCAGTTGGTACAGAAACTTACTTTTGCTTTGATCCAGTGCACTCATATGCACAGGGTAAACATGTAGTGGCTTTGAGGTAATAATAACAAAAGTAGATGTATGTGGCCAGAGTGTCTGTAAGAATTCACTAAATATAATATTTCAGACTTGCAAAAGTACATTATTCAATCATCAAATAAAAAAGCATGTTTTTCTGAAAAACTTTAAACAATCATATTGAATTCCAGCATGCATAAATTTGATATTTTAATAGCACCATTCTAAAATATAAATCGTGAAATTATATGGATGAACCAAAAATTTGCAATGGAAAATGCCTTATACCCAAATTATATGGCTGTGTGAATTTAAGTCTTAAGTATCCCATGACTTTAGAACATTGTTTTATATAAATAACACACATCTCTCAGAAGGGCAGGTAAAAGACTTTAACCATACACCTTATGTTCTAAAAGTTACACATTGTTTACTTTTGCAGTCTTCTTTTTGTTCAGTATTACGGAGTTTTCAACTTTCAATTAACTCATTAATCTCAAGATCAGATTTTCCCACCTACCTGCTCATTAGTCACCCAGTGTTACAGCTACCCTATAATGTCACCATGGGGTGAGCAACTTGGAACTCCAGCTTCGCTGTCAAGCCTGACGAATCCTGCACAAACCTGAGAAAATTGCCAAAGGGAAGCTTTTAAGTCAATAAGAGGTATGCTTTTAGGATCAGAAGTTTCATCTTTCCCTGGCCATGCTGAGACTGTTCTGGACATCTCCTTTTTACAGCAACATGGAGTAGTTCTAGGACTGAATAGCAAGTGCCTTGCATTTTGGACCACAATCTGACAAGTTGGTGTTATAGGAAATAAGGACATAAACAACTTAAAAATACAAGAGGAAGGCACTTGAAGACTCAGACCCCATTACAGAAGCACAAATGAAATGACTAACCAGGAATACGGGTCCTTTAGATTTTGACACCCCTGTAGCAATGTTCTCTGAGAACACTGATCAGTAACACACATATTAAGCCTAAGCTGTTTGTTTCTGATCAAGAGAATGTTGTTGGGAATATTATTTTAAGGTGTGTTACTTTTGTTTATGTTGCATTTGTTTAACTCTGTAAAGTTGTGATTCTTTGCCTATCTCAAACACCTGGTGAGCTAATAGAGATCTGAAAGACCAATAGCGAGGCAGGAGAAAGAATAGGCAGGGCTAGGAGGCAGAGAGCATAAATAAAAGTAGAAAAGAGTGCGAAGGGGATTGGAGTAATAGCATGAGACGGAAGAGAACATCAGAACCCAGCCACCCAGCTACACAGCAATCCGAGAGTAAGACTTAAAGAAGTAAGAGAATGGGAAAAACACAGAGGCCAAAGGGTAGATGGGATAATATAAGTTTAGAAAAGCAGGCAAGAAACAAGCCAAGCTAATGCTGACGTTTATAAATAAGAATAAGGCTCCATGTGTGATTCATTTGGGAGCTGGGTGATGGGTCCCCCAAAAGAGCCCAAAGAGCATAGTGTCGTATTATAACAGGTTGTAGGCTGTAATTCCACTAGTGAGTGGAAATTAAAATTGTTTCCTTTATAAATTTGTTGGTAATGACAGAGAAAGCAGAATGATTTATAATGGTAAGGACTTCTAATAAAATATACAAAGCTGCTGTTATTGTTTAAATGAGAAATGCCCCTCATAAGCTTAGGCATTTACTGTTGGTCTTAGTCAGTGGCACTGTTTGTGGATATTATGGAACCCTGAGGAGGTGTGACATTACAGAAGGAAGTTTGTCTTTAGGAGAGCTGTTTGAGCATTTGGAGTCCTGCCTAACTGACAGTACCCTCTATCTTCTTTTCTATCGAAGATATGTTCTCTCTGCTTTCTGCTCTGGTTACTTATTCCTCCAGCATTACAGAATCTCCCTCCTGAGTCCTAAGCCTAAGCCTAAATAAGTGCTTTCTTCTCTAAGCTGCTTTGGTTTTGGTTTTCATGACAACAGAAAATAATAATACATTGTGTGCTTGTGTGTGTGTGAGTGTGTGTGTGTGTGTGTGTGTGTGTGAAAGGGGGGCATGGAGAGACAGAGAGACAGAGACACACAGAGAGAGATCCTTTACAGTGTTTACAGTTTAGGATAAATTTTAAGCATATCCATTCACCAGCTACTTGAACATCCCTGGTAAGTTTTTGGAGTAACATTAGAGTTCCTGTGAGGAAAGATATTTAAGTGGGTTGAAAGGTTATATAGCAAATGCAAAACCAAAGACATCATTCTACAAGTCCATATCTGACCATAATGTCCAATGCATTGGTTACATGCAATATTTTTGAGTTACAAATTCAGGAAGCCAACCGAGCAATGTGCAGAATATTGGGGAATTTGGAAACACTGAGTCCTAAAAGGATGTCTTCATCAAATCCTTCCACTCAGGGTTCAAGAAACTTTGTGAAAGATTGAGAACCAGATGGCACGAATGACACCAAGGAAACACTGTCTTTCACACAGCAGCATCATTTATGTATGAATTCTCAGAGACTGTGTAGCATTCAAGGGGCCCTTCCCAGGGGAAAACCAGACTGGATCCCAGAACTGAGTGGAAGAAGGGAGCACATACACACACACACACAGACATGCACACGTAATTTTTTAATCTATACTTTTTCAATATTAAGGATGAAAAAGTTCCCTTCCTCAAATTAACAACTTATATCTAGAGGCACACAAATAGGTAATCCTACCATTAATGATGGAGAGAACTTAGTAATTAAAGACAAATATTTTATTTAGAAATTAATTTACTTAATTTACTCAACAATATAAAAAAGAATATTTATTTATTATGCATGGAAATGCAGAAGAAAGTTTAACAACATGGATAATATACTAAACTTTGTAATTTAAAGTTAAGAATATGCAGCCGGGAGGTGGTGGTACACATCTTTAATCCCAGCACTCGGGAGGCAGAGGCAGGCAGATCTCTGTGAGTTCTAGGCCAGCCTGGTGTACAAGAACTAGTTCCAGGACAGGCTCCAAAGCTACAGAGAAACCCTGTCTCAAAAACCAAAAAAAAAAAAAAAAAAAAAAAAGAATATGCTTCCTTGGCCTTATAAAGGAATTAGTTCCTAAAAAGAAAATAATTAACAAAACTCTGTTATGCATTTAATAACATGATCAAGTGGGAAAAGTAAATCAAACTCTAAGTGCTCACATTTTATTATTCACATAAAATTCATAAATAAGCAATCGAATTCTATATACCCTAAATCAGAGAGAGACTCCAGAGACCTGCTCATGTCTACAGAGAGAAATTAAGAATTGTCTGGAATGAAAATTGAGGTAAATTTCTATGGTGATGGAATTTTTCTATATTTAATTTTGATTAGTGTCAGATAAGGGCACACAATTCCAAAATCTACCTAAATAAGTAATTTTGTTTTTTGTCATATACAAATCATCCTAAAATACCAGAGATACAAATTAGACCTTCTTGCAACATATGTTTTATGTTTGTTTCCTGAACCATCAATCAAATGATCTCATTTAGTTTAGCTTCGTTGGTCTTGTACAAACACAATTCATGACACTGACTAATGGTTGACCATTCTTGTTTGCACAGAGCCTAATGCATACTTAACTACACGACAAAAGTGTAGCTATAAGATATAACAGGATTTCACTGATATTATGTGCAATTTATATCTTTTAATAGATAAATTTGTAGCCAACAATGCCTGAATATGAAATCTTTCCTAGAAAAGATACTAATAAGTAACTATTATGTGTAAAGTAATTTGATAAGATCATGATAGATCAGTGAAACACCCCAAAGTTCTCTCTTTCTCACAGTACTGTCTTTCCTTTTTTTTTTTTTTCGAGACAGGGTTTCTCTGTAGCTTTGGGAGGCCCGTCCTGGAACTAGCTCTTGTAGACTAGGATGGCCTTGAACTCACAGAGATCCACCTGCCTCTGTCTACCAAGTGCTGGGATTAAAGACATGCGCCACCATCACCTGGCTCCAGAGTACTGTCTTTTTCCTTTGAAAAATGTAGCATATAGGACCCTTTCTTACATCTCTCTATTATTTGCATTATTGTATGCCATTGTTATAGTTATCAAGGCTTACAGAATAGCAATTCACTGATTGCTTCTGTAATTACTTTTTTCTCTAGCATCTGAAAAAAAAACCAAAATTTATTTTCCAACAATCACATTGACTTCTATAATTAGTATATATAAGAACTTCCATTTCATAAACTAGAGTTAACAAGAATCTTTGTGACTGCAGAGAAAATTTTTAAATTCATTAAAAGATAATTATTAAGTGATTTTTTTCCCATTCAGCTCCTAAAGGGTCTTCATTATGATGGTACTAAAGGGTACTTCATTATGATGGTATTGTGTTCACATAGACCTGATCATTTCCTTCATCGACTCAATTTCATCATAGTAAAGATACTGAATTATTTTAACCGAACAATTTAAAAATATGCTTCATTTTTCAGTTCTAATGTTTTCTTATGTTCATTTGATACAAACCTATGTCTGGAGATAGGTTTTACTGACTAAAAGTGCATACTCCTCTTGGTTACTTAACATTTGCATTTCTTCTTTGGGCAGCTTAATGAAGACTGTAACTCCAGATGCAGGAAAATCCAGTGTCCCTAGAACCTTTGAACACCCTTACTCCCATGCACATGCTCACACACAAATGTACACAAAGTACATAATTAAAAAGAATAAAAATAAATCTTGAGCCTACCTGTGATCTTAAATTCCATGCCAAGTCTACCTAATTCATTATATGTCATAATCATATGTTAGTTTCTAACAGTCATATTCATAACAACAGGCTCTTTCTTCCAAGTTCACCACCCTTGGGAGCCATGATGAAGTTGTTCAAATCTATATAATATTACATCCTATGTTATCCAATATTAGTATATTGAAATTGAAATCTCCAAAATACATTTGTATTCATCTGTTTCTGAATTATTATCTTGTCACTGTTGTGTATATTAATTCTACTTTGTGTCAAATGTTACCATCATTATTCCTGAATTATGCCATCTGTTGTTATTCTAGAATCTTAATTTTGATTTCCCAATGACAAAAGGAACATGGTTTTGTAGCTTTTTCACTGTTTATTTTCTAATTTCAATAGCATTTCTGCTCAAGTGTTTCTTGGTTGTTATAAAGGAAACTCAATGAATCCCTTCTCTCAAGCCAAGCATTCTTAGCCATCTTCACAGATTTAGAGACTGAAAGAATGTCTGCATGTATCTCTTTGAGGAAAAATCTACTGTGTTTCAGCTAATCTTTCTACATAAAAGAGATGTTGGATGGAGTTGTCAAGCATTAAAATTAGATAACTCCTAAGTTTAGTTTTCCTTATCATTGAAAGAGACCAGTGAGTAATGAGCACACAGGTACATCTGCTTTGCTCGCAAGGTATGGAAAGATGTTACACAAATAAGCAACTCATACTAGCTATGAGCATTCTTCTTCCTGAATCAACTGATTATGTTTTTTTCTTAGGAGATTAAGTGATGAACTCCATCTAATATATCATACTAACATTTTCTCCTGTTCTACTACTTGAAAACTGTTTAGGTTTTCTCTGAAATGATGATTCCCATTCTTTAAGCTCTCCAAGTTTCTATTCGCACACACACACACACACACACACACACAAAAAAAAAAAAAAAACACCGAAAAATCCCAAATCACTTCTTATTAGCTTCTCCATAATTTTCAATACTTGCTTTGATTTCCTTGTACTCTCTCCACAATCCTTTACCTCCTTGCAGGCAAGTTCAGGTTACGGTTTTAATAAATCTTAAAAATTATAGCCCTTGACACTCCACATTCTATGCAGTTCATCATAGATAATAAGAACAAAATCTGTAGAGAGCTTTAACTGATGGATTAATATAAAAAATATTATTATGAAAATTAATCCCTCACTCAGTACTGGCTGCTTCCTTTTGTGATAACACTACAAAAATAAGTCGTATTACATTACATATGATGGTCTTCATATGTGTCTAATATTCTAGTGCCCATGTACTTCAGAAGATGTCATTTAGCATGCCATTGGCTTGGTAAAGCCTTTGTTTCCTAGATGCTTGAACTACATTACATGATGATAGGATGTAGATATTATTCCTGATTTATAATTGTAAATTGAAACACTATCCCAAAAAAATTTCATTTATAAAGTAGTGTGACAAATCTGTAACCAAAGCTGATCAAATTATTAAGTTTTAGGTCACTGTGCATCTGTAAGTCTTTCAAATGTTCAGATAAAATATTTCTTTCTTAATTACATAAGACTGTAACAATTATAATAATACATAATAGGTGATAAGGACAGCTGCTTTGGCTATCAGTATCGAAAATTCTCAGAAAATAAGAAAACAGCCTTCCTCAAGACCCAGTAATACCAGTTTGGGGTATACACCAAAAGGATGCTCAATCATACCACAAGGACGTGTGCTCACCTATAGTCATAGCAGCATTGTTTGTCATAGCCAAAACCTGGAAACAATCTAAATGCCCATTGACTGAAAAATGGATAAGGAAAATGTGGTACATTTACACAATGGAGTACTACACAGCAGAAAAAATAATAATGGCATTTTAAAATTTTCAGATAAATGGGTGGATATAGAAAACATCATATTGAGTCAGGTAACCCAGACCTAGAAAGACAAATATCATATATACTCACTCATAAGTAACTTTTAGACATAAAGTAAAGACAAACCAGCCTACAACTCACAATCCCAGAGAATGTAGAAAACAATGAGGACTCTAAGAGAGACACACGTGGATCTAATCCACATGGGAAATAGAAAAAGGTAAGATCTCCTGAAGAAATTGGGAGCATGGGGACCATGGGAGAGGGTTGAAGGGAGGGTAGGGAAGAAAAATATATAGCTCAGTAAAATCAATTTTAAAAAATTTAAAAAATAATTACCAGAGATTTCAGGCTTTAAGATCAAGGACTCATTGGCTGTATTAATTACAATAAATAGTTAGTACACAATTAGGCTATATAGGACAATAACTACTGTGTTAATAATATAAAGTTCATATTTATTCCCTGTATAAAATTCCTACAACTGTGATTACCTGCATTATCTAATCTGGTGTTTAGTATATACTACTTTGTGTACACAATGATTATTATTATTATCTGCCTTCAACAAACTTTTATTTTTCTCAGTATTTGAAAAATATTTTCAGGGACAAAATTTTCAACATGCTTTGCAAATATCTTTCAGTATTACCCATCCACTGAATGTGTATATATTTAAAATGTACACTAAAAGAAATGTGTAATGTAATCATGTCTTAAAAATCATAGCTAGGAATCCCATTTATGATTTTTAAAATATACTTGAAATAAAATGATTAAAATGAAAAAAAAACACAGCTAGGGCTTTTGTAGTCTGAAGACATTGCTCATATCACTTGAGCTCATAATATTTTCAATCAAGTGCCCCCAGGTGTACCATGATGTACCCCCAGGTGTACACTGATTGTCTAACATCTATCCAGAAACAAAAGAAATAAACTAATACTGCACACATTATCCAGATATCAAATTATGTTCCCTTTCTGATGCACACTATTCTAGATGTTTTGAGTGGCATTTAATGCCATCAGCTGTCATAGGACAATTTTTCTTGTATCATTTTTATATCCAATTTGTGATGACATTTCCTTATTTATGCTTATCTCTGTTTTATATGTAGCATTTTTTTTCTGTTTTGAGCCCTCCTTCCTTCCCCTGATGTAGTATGCCATAGAGAGTTCACACAAGGATATAAGTTTATTTGTTGCTATAATTACAATAATTCAAAAATTGTACATGGTACACACAGAATTATTTTTAAAACAAGGACAATAGATTGCCATAGTTTCTGTAACTATGGAATATGAAAGAACAAATACAGGCAACAAACTTCACAAATATAACTCCCAAAAATCTAAATGAAATTTCAATTGTCTGTGATAAATCACATTTCTACTTAATTGCATCAAAAGAATTATAAATTAAGGATTAACTCAAAATTTTTCTTTTTTTTACCATTTCTTTGTAACTATGTGTCATACTTCTAAAATAGAAATCGCTGATGTTTGATACACCAAGAAGGCCTGAGTCAGTAAAGATCTGGCCACAGTAAACTTTCTATAAAAGAAATTCTGGCTGAGTGAGCATTACAAGCACAAATTTTTAAATACCATTTTTTTCTTCAAAGGAAATATACACACGATCTTATTGCTATCTTTAATCAAGAGTAGCTGTGCTAACATCTAACAAAACAGAACAATTATGTAAAGAAAATAGATCAAGTCATTAAAAAGCAGTAAGTATTATTTTAATATATCTGCTTAATATACATATCAATCTGCATATGATTAATGAAATAATGGCTAAAATGAGAATTCTCTTATACATGTTATGGACTTATTCAGGATGGAAATTAATTGTATAACATCAGTATAATTTTAGGTAAATGTAGTAAAGGGTTGTAGTATAATAATATTTCATGAAATGGAGAGAGGTGAATAAAGATGCCATGTTCTCATCACTGCACATATAAATGAACTGAATTTAATTAGATTTTAGTTTGAGAAGATAGTTCAAATGTTCTCATTAAAAGTACCATTGTGAGGTTTTATCTAATGGTATTAAGAAATGATTGACACAATAGTGCATTTAATACAAAATCATTTGACTTAGGAAGTTTGCATCAACAAAATTGTAAAACAGAAACTAACTTCTGTATGTTGTATATATTTAACCTTGAAGCAGTAGACTATTGACTTTAGAAACTGAAAACTAGGTCCTGTCTTCATTATGAAGGGATGCAACAGCACACACCACAAGCCATTTAACAACAAAAAATCATGAATCTGCTTAGGAAAGTGTTTGTACTTATCTAAATGATATAACAAAGTTTCCAAAGTTTAGATTTGATTATAATAATATTCATCCACTGAATGATTTCTAAAGTTAAAGCTCATGACTTTACTATTGTTTCATTTTAACATCTTAGTTCATTATTTACTATATATGTGTGTGTGTGTATACTTAAATATATACTATATATAATATAAGTATATCGAAAGTGAGATATTTTGTGTGTGTGTTTTAAAGTGATCTTGAAAGCTGATCTTACAAATAACTTTCACCTTACTATATTTTGACAACCAAGGAAGTAATTATACAAAAGGGATTTATTTACTTCAGGAGAGTCAGGTGCACTTTCTGTCATTGATTCTAGGAGGTGAAAGAAATTCAACACAAATAAGGGTGTTCCTGAGAAGGAAAACGGAATGTTCTTCTAAGGCAAACAGAAATGTTTGCATGTTCTGTAACTTAGGATAAAATTCCAAATGTTCCTTAGCTGACCTCTACCAATGGAAGAACTTTCACAACTGATTTTCAATTCACATTTAATTTTTGAAATACCTTATATGTGTAGTAAAAAACAAACTAAAATTATGTTAATCTAACAATTTGCCTTGAATTTGTTTTAGTGACTCCAGATCATTTTACCTCATATAACACTTGAGTTGAAGAAAGCAGACAACCAAAAATAAAATTAAAATTTTTATGCTGATGAACTGTAAGCTCACACATTCTGTTCCCATTTTAATTACTGGCCACTTATATGTTATCATGTGCCTCTTCTATGTAAAGAAAGGGAGACAACAAGACATAGATAAGTGAATTGCCCAGTGTCACAAAGCTAAGAAAGAAGTCTGAGATCAGTAGCTATTGTGATGAATTGCTACATACTTTTTAATAATCTTATACTACAATGTCAAGTGCTGTTTTAAAGCATATTCTCAATTGAGGAGTCTATGTTTTGAAGTAGAGTCCAATGAAATATGTGTTGGGAGAACTGTATTGTTAAAACCTTGGGATTTTATTATTAATATAAATAAACCATTTTAATATATCAGATCAGAGTAACTAATATTTTACAAACAGATATGTTAAATCATAACACTTAAAATAAGTTAACACCATAGATCCAAAGCCATAGTGCTTTAAGTCTCTGTTTATAAACATGAAATTAACAAGGCCCTAAATTTTTTTTAAACAAGGACAACCAGTGTTTTGTGAAACACTTAACCAACTGTGGAATTAAACAAATGATTGTTCTTTAAAAACTATTAATTGTGAACCGCAAGGAGGTGGCACCTGCCTTCAATCCCAGCACTTGTGAGGCATAGGCAGGAGGATCTCTATGAGTTCAAGGGCAGTCTTGTATACAAAGTGAGTTCCAGGAGAGCCAGGACTGTTGTTACTCAGAGAAACCCTGTCTTGAAGTAAACAAAATAAAACAAAACAAAGAAAAACTGTTGATTGTGAATACAATATTAATTGTGAAAGTGCGAAATTATTTTTTAACATTAGTTATGAAAAACTAATTTTAAGGAGTTGAGAAAGAAAATAACTTCATTATTGTGTCTTTGTTTCACTTTTATTTACCTCTTTTGCTTTTAGTCAGCTAGAAGAGAAATATGTCCATCCATTCATACATGTATTCAGTTGTTCCATTTAGGACGTTCTACTTAGCTTTGGCATCACCAAAGAATAAACTCCTGGCTCCATTTCTCTTTCAAACAAAAGGGAGAGAAAATTCAAGAGAATTCCCAGTAGAGTGTTGAGTGGCTCAGAGTAAGAAAAATAAACCAGTCGTGATAATATTTAAAAGCTGTAGAAAAAAAAACTGTGTAGATTGACAACCCCAATAAGTGATCTGAAAGCCTGATTCAAAGAAACCCTAAAGATTCTGCTAAATTTCCGTCTTCCATAGGTTTTCTCAACTATGAAACTGTTTTAAATTCTAAAAAGAGAATATTTTATAACAAATTATTATAAATCAAAATTATTTTTAAAATACTACTGTTTATAAATAAGGCTCTTTAAACATGTAGGCATGCTATTTCACTTAGATATTGTCTGTGGTTTTGAATTATAATGATCTATCTAAGTAGGGACAAAACAATGTGAACGGACAAAGCCTAAAATGTTTTCACCTGCACATCTCAAATACTGTACATAAATAACATTTAATACCACATTCTATGGAATGACTCATCCTAAGAGACATAGGTTTAGCTACTCATCTAAGGCTTCTCATATATTGTAAAACCAACTGGGCTCATTTCAAACACTGGCATTTACTAAGTATTTCATTCTTCATTTGAAACTAATGTCCGTCAAATATTCATGTATATATATATAATATATGTCATATAACTTCATTACTTAATAATAGTATCAATTAATAATAAAGTCTAGTTCTTATTTTGATAGGAATGAAAATTTTTTCACAAAATGTGGAATTTTTTTGTTATTTGGAGCATATTATGAAATATCTTATTAGAAAATTCAAAGTTGGGAATAATGCTACTTTGGGGTGGTTTTCAATACAATTCTGTATTGAATGTTTTGGCAATTATATAACCATATTTTATTGGCACATTTTCTTTCATGAAGAAATATTTAAAAATTAAATTACTGTGAATGGCCTACATAAAGGGCTAAGGATTTCTTCAGGTAACAGTCACTCCTTAAGTACATGAAAAATATGATTTTAATATGAAAACACAAGACTTCCCTCTATTCTTATTGCTACATCAGATTTTCTTTATCACATAAAATTTTCACTCACTTGGAATTTAACACGTATGCCGTCTCCATCCGTACACTGCATATCTCTCTTGTCTGTTCTTAGTGCTTGTATTTTAGTCAAATGTGTCTGCAATTATTTCTGGATATCCTCATTGTGTGTTCAATGGACTCCTCAATTTACAAAGACCTAAAAGTCAATTCATATTTTTTTCCTTTTCATTTTCTTCTCCAAATTCACCTATTGTTCAAAATGGTTAATCTCATTGGATGCCAAAGTGCCAGAGATTCTAGCTCACTTCCTCTTTCCTCTCCATATTGTGCTTTCCTTCCTCCACCTAGATGAAATGATTAAAGAACCAAATCTGTAACCATTCTCCCCATGTCCGTAAGCTCTTTCTACTTTAAATCACTACATTGGCTGGCTTCCTCATGACTCTATACTCTTGAATTTTATATGTGCCATTTACAGAGCTTTTTATCTAAGCACATTCTCAAACCATCTATAGTCCATGACATTTATGGAATAATTTAACAAATAGGATTTAAATAATTAAGTTCTTCATTGCTCAAATGAATACAAATATTGAATCATGGAATATAAATCTTAAAGTACTTGCCATTATTCTGTAAAATACCTCAGCAGAATACCAAATACTGTCTCAAAATTTAATAACAATGAAGTAAGGACACATGCAAAGGTCCTGATCCTTTCACACATGCTTAGAATACTAGTATTCTTTTTTTTTTTTTACCATGAATACAGACTGGTTTCTATTGACCTTACAACATCATCTTACATCTTCCTAGTACCATTCAAGAAAATCTCTGGATCAAGAAATCAAAAAAAAATTTACATTCCTTATGCAATAAAAAAGCATTAAGTGGCAAAATCTGTTTCTAGGAAATTAAAAACAACCTCGTAGTCATGAAAACAGTGCTTAAGTAAGAAGAAAACTTCTCAGTCTTAGTAATAAAGAAATTAAGGTTTTGGTTCATGCTTATCTTAGTCTCAACTCTGCAGTGTTTCCAGTGATGCCATCTCGCAGTGTGCACACAGCTTCTTCTCCCAGAGGAGCAGACTCCAATGAGTGATTCCTCATTTGCAGGAAATGATGGCTAGACGTTTGGACCCATAGGGTAGCTCTCTGGTGGATCAGGACAAAGTAGAGCTTTCCTTGTTGCCTAAGGAGAAGTTGTCCCAGTGTTGGGGCAGCTACTCAGACTGCTTGTTAAAAAGCTTTACAGAGAATTAGTCATGACCTCTTGATATGATCTCTAACACTTGACACCAACAGTTGACTGACCAAGCAGCTTGGAAAGAAATGTTAATGAATTTTGATGTCTTAAAGAATAGTTCGAAAGTCTCCAACATTTTCCTGGGAATCAAGAAAACCAGGCCATTTTGCAAAGGAGGGCACACACTCAGGAAAGACGACAGAAGGGCAGTTCCCTTATCGTTTCATTACCTTCCGGATCTTTTCAAAGACAGGGTAAAGTGGGAGTTGTAAACTGTTTGGCTAAGTTTATACCTGACAGATATTTAAAAACATCTCTATATCATATTTAGCTTACAATAATCATAGCAGAACAGAAAAGCCAGGGGTCAAATTTAACCAAAAATACAAGTTTCCCTGAAAGGCTACAAAGTAATTAAGGATAGACAATAAGCAAAAACAAGCTCTGGAAAAGAGACATTATCAGATGTTTAGGTACCAATCTGCAGATTATTTGATGTATATAAATGAGCAAAGAAACATATCCTTGTAAGAAATAAAAAGGAAAACATCGTCCTTTATTAAAGAGCAAACACTGGGATTTCTATACAAAGTTGTATATGATCTTACAGTCCTTTGAAATTTGCTAAATCAATAAACATCTCTCACCTAGAATGTGAGTTTGCAAAACTTAACTAATAATATGAACTAATAATATTAATTCTTAGGATCATAATGGTATGGTTAATATTATCTTTAATAATCTACAATACTAAAAAGTTGTAAAGTAGGAGGGCTTTTTTGATTTGTATTTTTCTTTTTTAATTTATTTTAATATATCAACCACGGTTTCCTCTCCCTCCACTTCTGTTTCCTCCTCTGATCTCCTTTCTACCTACCCGCACCCCTCTGATCCACTCCTCAGAAACGTTAAGGCCTCCCATGGGGAGTCAAAAAAGTTTGGCATATCAAGTTGAGGCAGAACCAAGTTCCTTCCCCTGAAACAAGGTTGAGCAAGGCATCCCAACTAGGTTTTTATGGACTAGGTTCCAAAAATTCAACTCATGCACCAGGAAAAGCTTTTGGTCCCACTGTCAGGGGCCCCTCAAACAGACCAATCTACACAATTGTCACACACATGCAGAGGGCCTATGTAGATTCCATGCAGGGTCTCCAGTTGTTAGCCTAGAGGCCATGAATTCACACGAGCTTGGGTTAGCTGTCTCTGTTCGTTTCCCCATCATGACCTCATCCCCCACCCCCTTTGCAAATACAATCTCGCCTACCTCTCCCTAACTGGCCTTTCTGAACTCGTGCCAGTACTTGGTTGTGGATCTCTGTACCTGCTTCCATCAGTTACTCCGCGAAGGTTCTATGACAATTAGTGTAGTTACCATTCTCATTACAGGAGGTCAGTTCAGGCACTGTCCCTACTATTGCTAGGAGTCTTAGCTTGGATCATTCTTACTTGTGCATTCCTGGGAATTTCGCTGGCATCAGGTTTCTCCCTAACCCCATAATGGTCCCCACTATTAAGATGTCTCTTTCATTGCTTTCCCTCTGCATCGTTACCCCAATTGGGTCTGATCCCTCATGTTCCCATTCTCTATTCTTTCCCCTCTACCCCACTTCATCCCCCAGTTTACCCAGGGCCATCCACGCTTCACTATTAGAGTCCTCTAAAGTAGTAGTCTTTGTACCTACTGAAGTTCTCCTTATCATAAAATTATTTCAAATGAGAATTTTTGCATGGCCTAGAAAAGAATCTACAACTACCATTTTGTAACCTAATACAATTTCTAATTACATTCTAAATATGTACACTCATATACACAGAGAAGTATGGATTTCAACCATCATCAAAGATGGACACTATTACAGAAAGCCACAACAGATCAAAACAGAAGAGCTGAGGGTATAGTGTCCATGCCTAATCATTACATGTACCATACTGCTCTGATATTTAATGCTCAGGGAACATAGCAGATGAGAAGACAAATACTCATAACCAGAGAAGAAGGACAGCTGCCCCTTACATTCTCTTCTGAAACAAACAAACAACAAAAAAAACCTCACAAAGTAGGGGTGATGGATCTGGGAGAAGTTAGAGGTAAATATGATCAAAATACCTTATGTGAAAATATCAAATAATTAATAAGGTTATTTATTATATTATCAAAGAATTGAGGGATGCGAACTCAAAAAAAGCATCAAGAAAGAATATAGGGACTGAAGAGATGATTCAGTGGTTAAAAGAATTTCAAAGTACCTGATTTTCATGCTTAGCATCCACATAAGCTATGTTACAAACACCAATATCTTTAGGTTTAAGAGATAACTGCCTTCTCTTCTAGATTCTGTGTACATCAGCACTCACACATATAAACACTCACACAGAGACATGAAGTACATATACTTAAAAAGTTAAACTACTTTTAAAAAGAAGTATAAAAAAAGAAGTATAGCCCATAGCCAGTGTTTTGGTTTTTCATTTTCATAAATGGCCAGGGAAGCCTCAGGTTAAGACATCAAAGATGTCACTGTACCATCCAGGAAGCAGGGCCCCTGCTTATGAAACAATTGCACTGCATTAAAAGATTTGTAGAATTAAAATACAGGAGAAGGAACATATTGTTGTAAGACTTGGGATAAAGTAAATATAAGAGTAAATGCTGTAAAGAAAGTTGGCGAGGAGAGTCTGCTTCTGAATAACGATGAAGTCGTTTCTGTAGATGTGACTCATCAGCTCCAAATCTATACACTGAGTTTCTCTGCATCTTAAGCTGTTGTTGAAAGAAACATGGCTAAAGATGTGCTCAAAATCTTAAGGCAATTAGTTCTATGCAATGGAGACAAAAGACACTTCAAAATTATTAGACATGCTGTATTTTATAGATAGGAAAAGCGCAGTGCTTTTAACATGATGAATAAAACCAGAAAGTTTGTTCTGAATAAAAAATGATGACATCTACAAGGGACATACTGTGTTTGAAGACTAAATGGAAAACAAATGCAAAGCTTCAGGTTTGAGGGTGAAGAATAAATCTTTCTCAACTTAACCTCAGCCTTTGGTCAAACACAAGTGCTATTCCCACTATTGATGTCCATTGCATTAAAAGTGGCCCAGTCATTAATGTAACAAATCACACATAATCAGCAAATTACCTTTTCACTTACACTTGTAAAACCTCTTGTTTATTAATCAGTTTAAATAGTATTATAAGCTACTAATGAATACTAATAATATATACTATGTGTATGGATTAATACTGATGGCAAACTTCCAAGCTATGTGAACAGTATGTCATGGGGAGGGTCATTATGTGCTCAAGTGGTATGTTCAGGTTTGAATAAAATTAATAACCTATTTTAAAAGTATATAAGTATTTATTTATAAACTATATCAAATGTTTATCCTGACTTCTATTTCTCTAGACTATTTCATCGCTACTAACTTCATAATAAGAAATATATCCTATCGGTAAAGGGAAACACTTTTATTAGGGCATATAATTCAAAGTTCTTCGTATTTTGTTCATATATTTTATTGAAAGCCTTCAGTGTTTTGTCTTGATGCTAACAGGTTGACTTTATAATATGTAGAAGGTGTTTTTAGGTGTGTATTTGAGGACATTTCCATAGAGGACTGCTGGGTAGAAAGGAAGGCCCTCGCTTAGACTGATAAACTGGACCGTCCAAGATGGAAATCAGTGTTCCCCTGCCTGCCTTCACTTCTTTCTGAGCAAGTGTGGCTATCAGAGCTGATTTCACGCACTGACATCAGATCCCAGCTCTTTTAGCTTTCATGTGAAATTAATATTATTGATTTTCCAAAGACCTTCCTTGCTTTCCGTTTCAGATTGGCATTGCTGAGATAATCCAGTTTTGTGGAGTGAACAGCTACTGGGATCTCCAGAAGCATGCAGAGAATGGTTGTTCAATCATCTAGATCCTCTATGTAAGTAATTGTAATAAATCTAATTTTATACCACAGGTACATTCCATTCATTCAGTTTCTCTAGAAGACCTTGCCTAATGCAGGTACCAAGCATGAGATAAAACTAAATGTCAGTCACTGGACTCTGCTTAGAAGACAGTTGTACCAAGATTTTTATAGTTTGGAGAAGTAAACAAATTCATACAAACACAGATTTTAATTATGTTTTACAATGAAATATGAAGACATATCATGTGTTACCCAATGCCAATAAGATTTTTATACTTTGGAGGAAAAAACATAATGCAAACACAGGCATTTAAATACATGCCGAGCTGAGAAAAGGTATATTCTTTTGTGTTTGAGTGAAATGCTCTTTAAATATCTATTAGATCTACTTGAGTCATAACATCTGTTAGTTTCATTATTTCTCTGTTTATTTTTTCTCTGGATGGCCTGTCCATTGGTGAGAGTGGGGTGTTAAAGTCTCCCACTATTATTGTGTTGGATTCCATTTGGAATTTGAACTTCAAAAATTTTTCCTTTACTAATGTGTGTTCCCTTACTTGAAAATCATTTTTCAAACCCTTCAGTCTGAGACAATATCTGTATTTGATGTTGAAGTGTGTTTCTTGTATGCACTTGGAGGGATGAATCCTGTTTTCGTATCTGTTAGCCTTTGTCTTTTCATTTTTGAATTGAGTCAATTGATAATAAAGTCTTTTAATGACTAATGATTCCTGTTATTTTGTTGGTCGTGGTAGTATTGTGTGTGTCTGTGTACTCCATGTGTGTTTGCATGTTTCCCTTCTTTTGATTTTGCTGGTATGAGATTATATACTGCCTGTATTTTTGTGGGTATAGTTAACTTTTTGGGGTTAGAGTTTTACTTCTAGTATATTATGTAGAGCTGAGTTTGTGGATAGATATTGTTGAAATTTTACTTTATTATGAAATATTTTATTTTCTCCAACTATCATAATTGAAGTTTTGCTGGGTATAGTAGTCTTGGCTGACATATGTTGTCTTTTACAATCTTCAAGACATCAATCAGTCCAGGCCCTTCTGGATTTTAGAGTCGTGGTTGAGAATTGGGTGTGACTCTAGTAGTCCTGCCTTTACATGTTATTTGGTCATTTTCCCTTGCTTATTTTAATGTTATTTTTTTTGTTCTGTATGTTTAGTGATTTAATTATTATGTGGCAAGGCAATTTTCTTTTTTGATTCAGTCTATTTGGTATTCTGTAAGCAAGTCCTTATTTAGGCTAGGAAAATTTTCCTCTATGATTTTGTTAAATATAATCTTTGGATTTGGGGACTGAATTTCTTCTCCTTCTAATAACAAAAACATATTATTGTTATGTTTTGTCTTTTCATAGTGTCCCACATTTCCTGGATGTTCTTTGTTAGGGATTTTTTAAAATTAACATTTTATTTGACTGATAGGTCAATCTATTTCCTATACTGTGTCTTCAATGCCTGAGATTCTTTCTTCCATCTTTTTTTTTTTTTCTGTTGGTGATGCTTGCATCTATAGTTCCTGTTTGCTTACACATAATTTCCATTTTCAGGATTCCCTCCATTTGGGTTTTCTTTATTGCTTCTATATGCATTTTCAGGTCTTGAAAAGGTTCATTTATATGTTTGTTTTGTTCTTGAATTTCTCTTAGTAATTTATTGATTCTTCCAATTTTTCTTTGTCTATTCCTCAGTTTCTTTAAGGCATTTGTTCATGTACTCTTTAAGAACCTCTGTCATCTTCATAAAGTCATTTTAAGGCGTTTTCTTGTGTTTCAGCTATGTTAGATTTTTTTTAGGTCTTGCTGTTGTAAGTTAGCTGAGCTCTAGTGATGCCATATTGCCTTTTCAGTTATTGACTGTGTTCTTACACTAGTGTTTATGCATTTTGATTTGGAATGACTATAGGCCTAGGTGTTGATTCCTGCATTTGTCTTTGATAAATGGGGTTTTTGTTCATTGGTTTCTCTTTCATCTCTGGACATTTGGCCTAAATGGCCAAAGGTTCTGGTGACTAGCATACATTTAAATCTTTAGACACATAAAGCCAAAGTATGGAATGGGGCACCACTAGGTTCAATTAAGGACCTTAGCTATACCATCATACTATCAGAATTATTCATTTCTTTCTAATTGTTTTCTAGGACTGAATAAGAAAGATCATAAGAAAGGGATGAGAACAATACACATCCAGTTTCCAAGTTTCCATTTTCAAGTGTAAAGGAAGACTTTAGTTTTCTATTCTACTTACTGGCAAATTTATCAAGAACTCAGCCCAGCTGCTTTCCCAAGGAAGTTTATTTCTATGTTCTTGGTCTGTGAATGAATTCATGTTTTTTTGTTTTGTTTTGTGGTTGTGTTTTTTAGATCAGGGAGCTGAAGTTTTCATGGACAAATAAGATACTTAGTGTTTAAACAAATATTATCCTTAAAGATGGCTGTAATTTTCTCCTTTATCATATATTCATTTAATGTTTTGTTTTACATAAAGCAGGCATATTTTTTATACTCTGATTTATTTATGCTTTATCTGTCTTTGATGTTTTATAACTTTCCTTCCTTCTTTTTTCTTTTTTTATGATTGCTCCAATACCCTCTTTTAATGATCATCTCTCTTTTTTTTTTTTGCCCTCTCATCTTTTCCAAATATAATCATAGGGGCTGAAGTCTTAGCTCAATGGATAAGATCACATGCAGCTCTTTCTAAGAAAAAGAATGTGGTGTCCAGAACCTACATCAGTTGGCATGTGCCTACCTGTAAATTCAGTTACAAGGTGTCTGATATCTTCTGCAGAAACCCCACATGCACATTCATGTGAACAACACACACACACACACACACACACACACACAAATAGCCTTCTCCATAAAGAAAAAATCCATTGATAATAACAAGAGACTGACATTATAAAAATTCTCCGGATCTAAGGAATTCATTAAATAAAACTGACACTTTTATGAATCTTAAAGTCAAGAATTTTAATATGTGTAAATTTTAGGAAGTTTTATGGCTTTTCAAAAGTGTTAGTTATCCCTCACTATATTCTATTCTTTACACTTTCCTTAATCACCATTCCCATTCAATTCTCCTGGGTTCTCTTTTAACCCTTTATTCTATCATACTCTATTCTTTCTTGGAAGTTTCTCTCCTTCTTTGTCAAACACTAGCTTCCTAAACTTTGTAGATATTCTGAATGAAACACATATGTCTAAAGGTTAAAATCTAATGTCCACATATAAAAGAAAACATATACATCTGATATTTATGCCTGATTATTTCATCTCTGTCTCTCTCTTTCTTTTCCTTCCTTTTTTTCTCCATCCCCCATCATATCATCACAGTCATAAACCAGAGTTCATGTGAACACTAAGACAAATGGCAGTGGCTTTCAAAGCAATAAAAACAGTGAGAATCAATTCCCATGCTGAGACCTTGGTAGAACTTTAGCTTATAAAATGATTGTAAATATGTTTATTTCATTTAAGTCATTGAGTGGCTTAATATGGCTATTTTATTATAGCAGCCGGAGAAGACTCACACACTTGCAAACTGCCATTCTACCCTAACTATACTGCCAGTCTTACTTTTATATATAAATATATTCACAAGATTCATTGCGATTGGAATGCTCAGATCTTGATGTGATTCTGCAGAACCGAGAGAGTACTTCTGTTATTCTCAAATGAAAGCATTATCATCACAGGACCCCTAAGCTGGAAGCATAATTTATGCTTTCTTAACCTGACTGTCTTGTGTGCAAAAACATTTCTAGCTGTACTTAATCACCCTGACTTCTTAGTTCTCTTCTATTCCGTTATTCATTTGCTTACAATTTCTAGACGCTTGTAGAGATGCTCCGGTGTTAAGTTCATAGTCTAATGAACAGCAAAAGTGCAAAGTGAGAAGCAAGTGAAACCAGCAGCTTAGGAGTGAACACACAGCCTGGCAAGGAAATGGGGATGTTTAAGCCAGATATCCTCACACTCATATTATCCTTCAATCGATGATTAAATGGTAATTAGGAAAGTCACTTTTTCTGAACTTTGTTCTAATTTTCATTTTTGTGGATGTTTTTTTCTCTTGTTTCTTTCTAATTGTTTAAAAGGGAGATAGAGAGAAAGCAAATAATTTGGATGGGTAGGAAATGTGGAATGTATTGAAGGAGTTGTGGGGTGTAAAACATGATCAAAAATATTGCATGAAAAAGCAGTTTAACAAAACTAAGACAAAGCGGGTCAACAACAACTAAATATCATGTATTGTATAAATAAAGACATTATCATAAAGTATAGCAATGACGTGCTCAGACATAGTTATTAGTATGCTAGGACTGAGGGGGGTAAAAGAAAAATGGTAAAGCATATAATTTTGCTATCATATAGGGATTCTGTCATAAATTATTTCTCAAATAATTATATGAAATAAATTAGATGACAATTGTAATCTACAATATCTAAAACCTGGTTTTGTATCCTTTTTTTTTCTTTTGGTTTTCAAAGACAGGGTTTCTCTTTTTAGCTTTGGTGCCTGTCCTGGAACTAGCTCTTGTAGACCAGACTGGCCTTGAACTCACATAGGCCCGCCTGCCTCTGCTTACCAAGTGCTTGGATTAAAGGCATACACCACCACTGGCCAGCTAGGTTTTGTATACTTTAAAATAAATTTAAATGTCTGCTTTTTGTAAGTTGTAGAAAACCCAATTTCCAAAATGTAATTTTTAACTATTTTTCTGAATTTGGATATTATTTTTATTATACAATTTTAGCTGAACCAGTTGAGATACTTTTCAATCCATTTAATTATACTTCATAAATATACCTTCTATAGTGTTTAATTCTTCCTTGGCTTCAAAAAGAAGCACCCTTTAATACTAAATTTCATAACAACCTTATGTGCTGTTGCTGTAACATATCCCAATTTTACTTCAGAGGAAAAAAATATTTGATAGTTACAATACATCTCATGCAAGGCGTGTTAAATGCACTTAATGCATACTTGTCTTGAACTTTATGAATTTTACATCATAATACATATAAATCCTAGACTTTGCTCATGCTTGTTTTATAATTGCATACTATCAAAATAGTTTCTAAGAAGTTCTTATGATATTTGTGTAACTTATGGCAATTTTTTAACACACTAACAACAGCAATCCTTCCATTAGGGTTTAGAAAACTCCTTACTCATTTAATCCTAATTGCAAGAAGAGATTATGAATTTGAAACCACTTCTTTTCTTGCCTATTGCAAATTAGAAACTACAGAGAAATAGAAGAAAGCAAGCAGAAAGCCGTAATAAATATGCATGAATATGTATTTAAAAATTTATATTATACTTCAGCATACTGCTTGTATTCAAACTCCACTTTTACATTCTCAAACTTATTGATTCAGAATTTCATTAGAAGGTTAAAGTTCTGGCACTATCCTTAACTGTAAACAAACAACTTTAATTTTTCCATTTATTATTTGTCTTTACAAAGGGCTTTCCAGAATTCTACCTTTTTTTACTGCAATTCAGCTCCTCCTATACTCATCTC